>JACEIK010007354.1:42129-56143 GCA_018107945.1 Datura stramonium
ATGTATATTCAATTCCACCTTCAAAACACACTATAAAACCACTAACCACTACCACAAACTACTAAAACCACAACCCCTTTCACCACAACGATAAATTTGTTCTCCGGCAAAGGAATTGTTGTCAGTGACTCACCGACAATCAGAGGAGAAGAAATCATTATGTGAACCGTAATTTCTAATGTTGGAAATAATTATGTGTTCCCCTCCAAGTGCATGAAGGAGAATAAAGAGAGGAAAAAAACTATTCCACTACCACTTCCGACGATCTTCAAAGAGGATGGCGGTGGTCGAAGTTTGATATATTTGTCATACGTGAACTAACCATGACAACAATGCGGCTTAATCATCCATGATACATAAGTTTGATATTCATGAAATCATACATACTTGAGTAAAATAATCATAACTTGAAAATCATATAATCATGAGAGATTCTAGTAGAGAACATGCATTCATAATCATAAATCATGCATTGAATCATAAGAGACTTGAATTCACAAGAGACCATGAGAGCTTTCATGAGAATTGGGTCTAACTCTAGAATTTCATAAGATCATGCTTGGAGACTTGAATTCATAAGATAGAGATGAAATTGGGCATGAGGATGGAAAAAATCTCCCATTCATGACCCTACATGCCTGAGCTTGATGGAATTCTTGCTTAGAAGAGACTCAATAGAATTTGAGATGAAGAAGATAAAGAACCCTAGCTTGCCTTGAGAGCTTGATTTCCCAACTATGGTGTTTTGAAGAGAGTGAGGATTTAGGCTTAGTTTAACCCTTGAATCAGACCTTTAGGAAGCCTAAAACGATGTCATTTAGGAGTTAAAAGCATAGGGTTTAACCAAATACCCCTGAACTGCCGAACTTAATCCTGAAACTGGCAGAACCAATGACCAAACCTACAGGTCGTTGGTCCATACAATGGCCAGTTGGATCCACTCATTGGTTCCTACTCTCCCTCTGAAACACTCTCTGATCCATCTCCACCAACCGGGGTTATTAAACAACGAGTCATACGATCCCCCCCGTTGATTCTGAGTAGATTTTTGACATTTCTCAAAATTGATACCACGGACCAAACCAACGAATAGTTGGTCCTTAGGAAGGTTCGTCCTGTGTCTCGTTGAGTGGTCCTGGTGACATTATTCTGCTGGTTTCAGCTACAAGTCTCGAATATGATCTTAGAAAATTTTCGAGGCATCACATTACCTCCCCCTTGAAAATATTCGTCCCCGAATGTAAACTAACTGTGCTAGAAGGATAGAGAAGAAACTACAATCCCAAAACTGAATAAATATAGATTGAAAACTGATGGAGCGACTGACTCCAAATTGAGATACATGACTAGACTCGATTTATGAAACATACATGCATGCTATGACATGAACGAAACTGAGAGATATGAAGTTGACATGAAACTGAATAGAGTACTAAGGAGGAAACTGGTACCTCATGTTGGAACTGAGCTGGAAGGGAAAAGATGCGGGTATCTAGCCATCATATCTGCTTCAGCTTCTCATGTAGCTCCCTCAACTAGCTGATTTCTCCAAAAAAAAACCTTCACTAAAGCCACCGCCTTGTTCCTTAACTTGCGAACCTGATGATCAAGGATCTCAACTGAAATTTCCTCATAGGTAAGGCTATTCCTCACACTGATGCTCTCTGCCGGAACAACTAGAGCTGGGTCTCCAATGCACTTTTTCATCAAAGACACATGAAAACTGGATGCACCAAAACTAACTCCGCTGGTAGCTCAAACTCATAAGCCACTCTTCCAACTCGTCTCAGAATCCTATAAGGACCAACATATCAGAGACTAAGCTTCCCTTTCTTACCGAACCTCATAACTCATTTTATAGGAGACACCTTCAGAAACATCCAATCATCAACGTCAAATTCAAGCTCTCTCCTTCTAACATCCGCATATGATTTCTGACAACTCTGAGCTATTTTCAGCCTTTCTCTAATAAGATGAACTTTTTCCATAGCTTCATAAACTAAATCTCTATCGATGTAGTCTCACCTTTCTTGAACCATCTAATAGGTGATCTACATCTCTATCCATAAAGAGCCTCAAATGGAGCCATCTAAATGTTGGAGTGGTAGCTATTATTGTAAGCAAACTTGATGAGAGATAAATAATCATCCCATCTACCCTTAAAATCAATCACATACTCTCTCAACATGTCCTTAAGAGTCTAAATGGTCCGTTCGGCCTGACCATCTGTCTGAGGGTTTGTGTTAAGCTTCACCTGAGTACCAAAGCCCTTATGAAACAATCTACATAATTGAAAAGTAAACTGAGTACCCCTATATGAGATGATAGAAAATGGCACTCCATGAAACCGAACTAACTCCCGAATATAAAGTTTAGCATAGTCCCCAGCTGAATCTATAGTCTTGACCAATAAAAATGTGTTGATTTGGTCCACTTGTCTACTGATGTCACCCAAATTAAACCTCTAAATGAGATATAAAGTGGTCGATGTTCAAATATAGAATCCAAAAAGGGTTGGGGTCGAATCCCATGAGGAATATGGTGAGGTCCTCGGTTAATGCGTTTACTATTACTATCAATCTACTTATTTCCTATTGGGGAGATCTATAATAGGAAATAATTAAAAATAGTGCGCAGCGGTGAGTAGATTCTTAGTTAAAATTGATTGTATTCAATGAGTGAAGTGACTAGGATTGTGTTCCCCATGATATCATAACTACACAGGCTTAATTATACTAGTGATCTATTCTAGTGTTTAACATGCAATATCAGTAAGTTAACTTCACTTAACTGGTTGGTCCTCTAATTAGATGACTATCACCACTCAACTTGATCCTATGCAGGTGTATACTTGATTAACCATTATTTCTGATATCAGATTAGTTATTCCCAAACAAGGTCAAGTTATTATATGAGGGTTGATAGCCTCAAATCTCCTCTGTTAATCTCTTTTCTCATTCATTACCCCCTTGGTCCAATGAGTAATAATAAGACAAATTTCAATATTCGCAACCATTAAGAAGCAACTAAAATGAAGGAAAGAACAATACATGCATAAACCCCATTCAAGATTCACTAAGTATTTTTTTCTATATTTGTTACTTCATCCTGATTCCCCATAACCCTAGTTATGAGATTTAGCTATATTGCTTGAAGAATTACAATTAACAATTATAGTAGAAATCATAATTATGAACTTACAAGTAATTGTAGAAGAAATTATACTCCTTGAATTAATCAACAAGAACCTAATATCAATAATCAAAAGTTGTTGGAATCTCAAAAACCCAAGAACAAAATTATGAAAATTATGTCTTGAATCTTCAATATTGAACACAAACTCCAAATTATCATAAAAAGTCATAAACTGTAAAAGGAAACCTAATAAAGTATTAATAGACAAAAAATAAAATTTTTCCTAACTAAACAAGGAAGACAGGTTAACAGTGACGACGACCCGTTAGGTGACCTAATGAGCCATTATAGATCATAACAGGTCGTTTCCAGCAATTCTCCAGTCTTGATAATGGTTCAATCAATGACTCGTTAAGTGATGCAACGATTCGTTAGGTCTTTCATTGCCTCTGGGACTTATATATCCAAAATTCTGAATTCTTGACCACAGTTTCTCACGACGAGTCATTAAGGGCTCCAACGATCGTTAGTCGTTCCGTCCTGACACTTAGCACTTTTTCTTGGATTCTGAACTTCAACTGATGACTGCTCCCGATGAGTCGTTAAGTCATGTGATGACTCGTTATTCCTTCTGTAAAGTCTCTCAAGACTTTGATCAATTTCTGCTTCCAGTTCCAATGACTCACCCAATGGGTCGTTATCAAACTTGATGAGTCATTGTGTCAACTCACTGTCACCACTATTTTCAGCTCAAGTTTGTGATTCAAAGATCTCTTCTCCTAACTACTCAAGGAATGAGTCATTGAGTGACATGACGACTCGTCACCTTACTAGCAATACAGACTTAGCCCAGTTTTGGCTTATTTTGCCCATTTCACTTTCTGAACTACCACAAACACATTATATATATATATATATATAAACATAATTAGGATTAGCATATTTTTTTAGTTTTAAGCATCGAAAGTGTCGAAAAACCATGACACATCAACACCCTCAACTTAAAACTTTTGCATGTCCTCGGGCAAGAAACAAAAACAAAAACTAACCCGATGCTATTTGAAAGAAACCTAGGGAACCTATATAATTGGGATTAGCATATTTTTTTAGTTTTAAGCATCGAAAGTGTCGAAAAACCATGACACATCAACACCCTCAACTTAAAACTTTTGCATGTCCTCAGGCAAAAACAAAAACAAAAACTAACCCGAGCTTCAACTGAAAGAAACCTAGGGAACCTATGGTAGTCACAAGCTCATGACACAAATGAATAAACCTTTCTATCCCCTCCTATATCATCAAACAAACATCAAAGTTCTTTCTACTTTGGTATGAAAGAATCAAGAAATGATATTCTACTATCAACCCGCAACCATGCATGAAAATCTATGATACTAACCCAAACAATTAGCAGACAATGTTGCCTGTGTGCCCTCACTATAAAGAAGTCCCACTCACTCACAGATACAAAACGTTACAATTCAAAACAGGGACTGTGTCAAGTGCACTCACTCTCACAAAGAAGTTGATACACTGCGCATACAAAATCATAGGTTTGCCCTTATTTTCTATACCTCAACTGGTCAGAAGGTTGGATTAGGATCACTATAGGAATTTTTTAGGCTTGTAATGTAGGCTCGGGGATGAGTATGGTAGATATGGAATATTGACTCAACCCTCCTTTGCAGTATACTAACTTTGTCTCTAATTAACCTCTTTTCACTTTTTTCCCTTTTTCCTTCTTTTTTTTTTCATCTTTCAAGACTAACGGTGTGGTTTTTTTCTTTTCCCCTTTTTCTCTTTTTTTATCTTTCTTTTTCCATTTATCATTAAATTTTATTTTGTCTCCATTTGCATTTTTCTTATAATTACACCTCACCCGCCATTCTTTTTCATTACTCAACCATTTTCCACCCTAGTTTTCTCGTTCACCCCTATAATAGCCACCCTCAATTTAGGCAATTTACCTGAGTTGAGGTCCACAGTGTCCAAGGAGGAATCAGGGCAAAAATAGGTTCATCATAATTAATGAGGGAAGGTGAATTGACTAAATAACAAAAAGGGTCAATTTATGCTCAAAATCAGGATCAAAAGATATTCATATTCTCATGGTAAGTCATTTAGGTTAAAGTGGACTAATTTGAACAACAACCTATGATCATTTCCTATCCAACTATCTTACAACCTTGGTACGACTAACCGGGAAAGTTCTAGATTGTACACACAAGTGTTGAAATAAAAATAAGCACCTCACACACAAAATGCACAGGACAACACCATCACTACTAATCGCTAGTTCATGCACAGTCACACAATGGTTATCAAATTCACAGTATTAATGTCATGCAAAGATCCAAAAAGGTCATGATATATACACTTAGCACACATAAAATTTTAGGAGGGGTATCATTCAATGAGTTCAACATGTAAATCTTGTAAAAATTTCCATTTCATTTTATTCAACGGACCTAGGTTCTCCTATTTCCTTTCAATTGACACAATAAACAAACACAAAAATAAAACCCCAAATATGTTGGTTCTACTAGATAAGGAACACCCAAGAGAAAAGAAATCCGATAAGAAAAATCCTCGAGTTATGTTCAAAAAAAGCCAAGTACCACCCCACCCTCATAAAAAGAATCATGCGGCATCCTCGACGCATATCAAAAGTAAAATATGGGAATAGGGAAATACCTAGAGACCTAGACGCGTGTGGTTTGGTCGGTGGGAGGTAAAGATGCACCCCCTCCCTTCTCTTCTATGGCACTAGTGGTAACCGACACACTCTCTGAACTCACAAAGCTCGTACCCTCTCCACGAGCTATGGCAACATCAAACTTTGCCCTCTCTCGAGCCTCATCTCTAGACAGCCTCACTGCTGCCTCCTATCCTACGCTCTCTCTTTTGGTCCCGCAGCAGATCACCGCTATCATCTCCACTTGCCTCTTCCCGAGGCCTCTTTCCTTTTCCCTCTGCCACAGGATTCTTAGTGATGAAATAAACAATGGGAGGCGGCTCCTCCTCACTCTTTTCCTCTGCAATTGGGATCACCGGTGGTGGTATTTCTGAGATTTGTCATGCTGATAACTATCTCAGCACTGCTCCGAGGGCATCAACCTCAATATACCCCGTGTCATCTCGGGCACCTGTGACTGGGCGAGGCACCCATCTATCGACCTGTCAAATACATCTAGCCTTGTATGCCAAGTCTAAGACAAACCCTAAAGTTCCTTGGTCACCCACAACTTTACCTACATCATTAGCACCTCCACCTGAAGTGTTGTGTTGGCCTACTGCTTGTCCGCTTTAGCCAGCCGCCTATCCATGTCAGTGATAAACTCCTATGAGATAGTGACTAGGTTGGCTGGTGAAGATCGTGGAGATAAAGGTGATGGTATAGCTGCTAATGTAGTGGAGGATGATGTTGGGGCCTTGATATTACGAGAAAATCAATTGCAGTAGTAGTCTCAGGCTGACTAGCTGTCTCATGTAAAATTGAATGTTCTGTATCTAAATCGGTGAATCTTGGAGTCTCACTCTGTGGACCCTAACTCAACATCTCTGCTAACATGGAAACCTCGATCGTTATGGCAATCTAGCTTTTTGCCTTGAGACAGGATTCATATCATCCCTAATCAACCCGATATCCATAATTTTGAGCACCTCGACCTTCTGGTTAATCGTGGGCAACTCGGGGACCTGTGACTCCCCACCAAGCTAGACCACCAGGCATGGAAAGGGAATTCTCGTACTGTCCATGACAACTCTCTCCTGAATCTCCTCAGCGATGTATCTCGGGAAATTAATCTCATAGCCCTCCATTATATTGACCACCAATGCAGCTTGATCCGATAACATGGTGTTTCCATTGTTGGTTGGTACAAGCCTATGTCGCACTAGTAACCACCAAAATTTTTCTTGGAAGTTTGATGTGGCCGTTTTGATTTGTGTTGGGTCCATTTAGCCACTCCACCGATGTAACCCTAGCAGCTATGACCCGTTTCAGCCATGTGTATTGCCTAATTTTGTCCTCGTGACTCAATTTCTTGACCTTAATATTCTGTAGCTCACTTAGATGGTAATCAAATTTGATTGTGTTAGTCGGAGGCTCAAACTCTAGACCATACAGCATGCGCAAGATGGTGCGCTCAGATATGTCGAGTGGTGTCTCCCACACTATTACTCTGGTTAGTGCAGGCTGCTTCCTCCAATCTTGACCTCCCATGGCCTAATTTTTCAGGGTGGTTGCATATGCCGCATAGAACTCTCATACTAAGGTTGGTCTATAACTGTTGGATGGTTCACTCAACCAGTTGAACCGGTACCTCTCAAATAAAGCCTAAATCTCTAGAAGGTCTTTGATCTCGGCAGTAACCAACCTTGACTCTTCATAGATGCTTCTCTTTGGATGGACCATTTTTTTGCCGTAGTGTCCCTATTGTAGATCGCCCTCATACCCGGGAAACCCCACCTATTGACCAGCCTCCGTGTATTCTCTATGTCAGCAGAAGCGGAAGAGGTGTCCAAGGTTTTCTTCTCTTCATTGGAAGCAATTTCCTGTTGGGCATTAAAATCACCCCTCTGATCCTCTGGAGATGAGTCACCATTATTATCTCCGTCATTGTTGGGTAGGTCCCTTGCACGAAGTTTCATAGATACGACCATGGCTGTCAGAGTGCTAGGATGTAGCCTTGGTCGCTCTCCGCTCCAGCTCCTCCTCCTCAACCTCATACTCCTATACTGAGCCGCTTGACTCTTCTGAAGATGATGGTTCGTCGACCAGTTTACAAGTCAAGGGATGTCCCTTTTTCGGCCTCTGTTTATTGGCCTTTCCCTTCTTGGAGTTTCCTTTTGGCTCCATTATACCTATATAATAAATGTTAGTATCTAAAATGTCACTATAGATGTGCAAAAATAAGTGTCTAAGGACAGTCAGAATGAGAGACTTAATGAGTAGTTGTCACTGATGAAGGCTCGTTGAGTTATCCGTTATGTGAACTTTGGGATATTTCCATTTTTTCCAGTAGACTTAACGACTCGAATCGATGAGTCATTACTTGTGGTAACGAATCATTAAGTCGGTCATGCCCTCTACCTCAGAGTTCATTAATTGTCTTCCCACTCAGTACGAGTCACCCCATGAGTCACTAAGTGAGATCACGACTCGTTTAGTGACTCCTTCTCAAGAGTCCAGTGTTTCACCTTCTTTAAGACAATGGTTATGACTCATATAACAACTCGTTAGGAAAACCCATGAGTCGTTACATGAAGTGTCATCACTAAACAGGCCATTTTATACCTAGTTCATCCCGGGTTACACAGACTTCACCCATTTCACACTTTTTCATTCTATTTTGGTGGGATTTGGGCGGGAAAAACAATCAAGCTTCGTTACCAAAGAAATTACATATCATAATGCCCGCCGACTCAATGGGTATAGACAACCCAATCCATCCACTATTCAAACATAGTAAAGAGTTCTCACAGATACAACCCACCATAATTTATTCCAGAATTCATCTACTCAATCAATCCATTTAGGACACAAATTTAGTTATTCATGTGTAAATCACTCTTCGGTTTATCATGTGAGTAAATTCGAGATTACACAAACATTTTGAAAGAAACTAGGATATCAATTTAGTATGAGAAACCGTTCAAAACACACTTTGATGAAGACTTGTGTAGCTTTTTGCATAGAGAAAGTGAGAATTTGAGTGTTGTGCTTGCCGATTCTGGTGGTGTGATCGTGATGCTGTGGTGTTGTGTAGTGAGAGTGAAGATGATGAGTGGGAAAAGGAGAAATTTGAGAAATTTAAGCTTTGAATGTGGGAGAAATTTGAGGGGAACGTATCCAACTAAAGGTAAGAACTCTAATTTAAACATTTCAATTGTGGGTCAGGTCGGATAAATATCATTTAACATGTAGACCATGACCCATTTATAACGAGTCATTGGTAGTGAAAGCGACTCGTTATGTAGCCCGTTATGTGCTTCGATAAAGAGAGCTTACCTAGGTCCAGACGACTTAGGCAACGACTCGTTGGGAGGCCCAACGATTTGTGGCTTGAATCATTGGCCCTGTAACATCAGTTGATTTTCAGCTTCTTCAAGACGAGGTACTTAACGACTCATCAAGTGGATCAATGATTTGTTAAGTCACCCACTACTTTCTCTTCAGAGATTAATGTTTTGACCTTTAGTGCCAACAATTGGTGATGATGAGTCGTTACGTTAAGTAACGACTCATTCTGTGCTTTATGGCACCAGATTTTAGTGCTAAAATTTTTTCTCCAGCTCCAGATTTCCCATCTTACTCACACCTACACATCTCAACACATGTCAATACTATGTTTATGTTACAATTACAACTTGGGTTGCCTCCCAAGAAGTGTCTGATTTAACATTGCAACACGATATGGGTATCTTCATTACTCACACTTCACCAAGATACCTCTATGGGTTGCCTCCCATGGCACAATGCAAGTCCCCAAGTTACTCAAACTTCACCCAGGGCCCAAAGGTCAACCAGTTCGATTTCTTCGCTTTTCTCCAGATATGCTTTCACTCGCTGACCATTCACCTTAAACCTTTTCTCCTTCATGATTTTCCAGATCAATTGCACCATATGGGAACAGTTGGACCACTCGAAATAGTTCCAACCATTTAGACTTCAACTTGCCAGGAAACAAGCAGAGCCTAGAATTGAACAGAAAAACCATATCCCCAAGGCTGAACTCTTTCTGCTCAATTTTTCGGTCATACTGTATCTTCATCCTCTCTTTGAAACTGAACTTTCAAAGGACTTCAAACAAAATTCATCTAACTCATTCAGCTAATCAAGCCTCAACTTCGCAACATCATTCCCACTCAGATTCAGCTGGAAGATGACATGCTTTCCCATAGCTGAATGACATGCTTTCAGGAACTGCATGGGAGGCAACCCATGAAGGCAATCAAGGGTCTTGAATGTAGTCCAATAAGGAAAGTTCATCAACAGGGGTCTTTAATGTTTCCACATTGTAGAATTTTGTGGGCTATGCAGATCCCACTGTGATGACCCCCAACATGAGATGAACGACAAGCCTCCAATCTGCTGAATATCTCAGCCTCGGACACACATCTCCGAATTACCCCATAAACAAATATACGGAATAAGTAAAGCTCATCCTAAAAGAACTTCCGCACATCAGACATGAACTTCTTTCTCTTATGAGAGGATAATTCTTTCATTACCACATCACTCACCAGATAATTAGTGAAGTCCATAAACCATTGAATGAGATCTTGCAAGCAGCCAAAACCTGCTTTTCGGGAAATGTGTCATCTATATCAAGTTCATCTCTAAGTGTTGTATCTGCCTCTAATCTTGATAAGTGATCCGCCACCTGATTTTTGGTCCCCTTTCGATCCTTAACCTCAAACTCAAACTCTTGTAGAAACAGTACCCATCTAATCAAACATGGTTTGGTATCCTTCTTTGTCATCAAATATCATAGAGCTACATGGGCTATATAAACTATCACCTTAGTTCCGAGCAAGTAAGCCCGAAACTTCTCAAATGCAAATACCATAGCCAACAACTCTTGTCACGCCACGGTGTAATTTTTCTGAGTTGCATTAAGCGCCTTGCTAGCATAATAGATCGGATGAAAAATCTTCTCATTCCTTTGTCCTAATATAGTACCCAGGGCTACTCCGCTAGCATCACACATCACTTCCAATGGTAAAGGCTAGTCAGGAGCAACTATGATTGGAGCAGTGGTCAATTTCTCTTTCAAGCACTAAAAAGCCTTCAAGCATGCATCATCAAATAAAAATTTCACCTCTTACTCAAGTAGCTTGCACAAGGGATATGCAATCTTAGAGAAGTCCTTGATGAATTTCTGAGAGAACCCCGCATGACCCAAAAAGCTTCGAACACCCTTCATAGAAATTAGAGGTGGTAAGCTGGCTATTACATCGATATTTTCTTTGTCCACCTCAATGACCTTCCTGTGACTGAGCACTATACCTTTCTTAACAAAAAATGACACTTTTCCCAATTAAACACCAAGTTGGTCTCTTCACATCTCTACAGCACCTTGCTCAAATAAGCCAAACATCATCAAAAGAGTCGCCCACCACCAAAAAATCATCCATAAAAACTTTGATATGTCAGAGAATATAGACATCATACAGTGTTGAAAAGTGGCAAGTGCATTTCATAACTCGAACGACATCCTTTTGAGGTGAAAGTCCTATAAGGGAAGGTGAAAGTGATTTTCTCTTGGTCTTAGGGGGCTATAGAGATCTGATTGTACCCCGAATAACCATGAAGAAAATAGTACCACCCCCTTCCTGCAAGTCGGTCTAGAATCTGATCCATGAATGACATCGAAAAATAATCTTTCTGCGTCCAGTGGTTTAGCTTCCGATAGTCAATGCATACTCTCAAACCTGTGACAATCCTCAGTGGAATAAGCTCATTATATGCATTCGAAGCCACAGTGATTCCACCTTTCTTTGGCACACACTGGACTTGGCTCACCCATTTGTTGTCTACAATAGGGTAAACCACAATGCATCCAACCACTTAATAATCTCCTTATTGACCACCACAATACTCGGAATACAGTCTGGCTCAAGTTGGATCTTATGTGTGCAAATACCAGGTGGGATCCTAATAATATCCACTATGGTCCATCCAATGGCCTTCTTATACATCTTCAGAATGGAGACCAAAGCCTCCACTTTCCATTCCACTAAGTCTACTGCTACAATGACCGGTAATGTGTTTTCAATTACCAGAAATACATATGGTAAATGAGATGGGAGCACCTTGAGCTCTAAGACTGGAGGCTCCTCAATAGATGGCTTGGCCAGTAGGGTTACACAGTTTTTTAGATCGAGATCTAACTTTTTTGGAGCATAAGTGTTCGACCCCATACAGGCAAGTGCATTAACTATCTCATCACACCTTTATCTCATCAGTGTTAACATTCATCAACACTGTTGCTAAGTCTTCAATACTCAATCTCTCCTCAATAGGAATCATTGGGAGCTTAGCCTCTATAATATCAATCACTAAAACCACTCGCATATCATTCAGCTGCTTTAGGGACCGGCACACATTAAATGTGACTTCCTTATTATTCAGCCAGAACTTCAGTTGTTCGGTTTCCATGTCCATAAGAGCACGTCCGGTGGTAAGGAATGGTCGCCCCAAGAAAATGGGGACCTCAAAATACACCTCACAGTCAATAATAACAAAATCAGGTGAAAATATAAAGGACTTAACCTTCACCATATGATTTGGCATCAGAAGCCGCATTGTAGCCGGTTTGGGGGCTGCTAAGTCCAACTTTCTGAATACTGCCAGCGGTATAAGATTAATACTAGCTCCCAGGTCACATAGAGCATTAGCAAAATTGAAAGCTCCAATAGTGCACGGGACGCTCCAGTATCTTTCTTTTTCTCATAAAGGACCGAGATGCTATTGCACTACAATGGTGAAAATTATCTGCAGGCTCAAAGCTCACAATCCTCTTCTTAGTGACGAGATCCTTCATAAATTTTGCATAGCTAGGTATCTGCTCAAGTTCCTCAACTAAAGGGATAGTCACAGATAATTGTTTGAGCATCAAAATAAATTTGTGATACTTCCCTTCTTCGACCTTCTTCTTTAACCTCTATAGGAAAGGGGGAGGGGGTCTAAGAATGGGAGTCAACTTTTGAGAGACCTCCTTCTCCTTCCCTTTTTCAAACACTCTCCTTTTCAATACTAGAAGTTGTCTTATCAGCTGCATTATCTACCAAAACTTGATCCTCAGAATCTAGCATCTTATCATCATAAATTAACTCGGGCTCAACTACCTCATCAACTACAATCGACATAGGAGGATCAACTATCGCCTATCCACTTTTAGTAGTAACAGCCATACAATGATTGTCATTTTTCGAGTTCTACACTGTGTTACTAGGAAGTGTGCCCTTCTGCCTTTGGTTCATAGCAACAGACATCTGACCAAGATGCAGCTCAATCTGCTTAATGGCAACTGCATGCGACTCCACCTTTTGGTTCATCCTAGAAAATATCAGTGCAAAGTTCCTTAAAATGGCAATCAGTCACCTCCATCTGTTTCAAGACTTTGGATAACATATCTTCCAACCTCAAACCACTAGATTCTAGTTCACAGTTCCTTGGAGGAACATAAAAACCACTTCTATCATTTTTGTAGTCATCACACTTTTTTCAGTCACCATTATCTCTACCTCTACTCCTATCCATGTATTGGCCTCAATTGTAATTGGTGTCCCTTTAATATCTTCGACCTTGATTCCCTTTACCTTGATGCCAAGACTCTTGGTTAGACCCTTGTGCATTGGCCCGGAACCCACCCCTTGATCATTCAAACAATTTGCTTCCTTCTCAGACTCTGACTTTCCTCCATCATTTCTTGGGGCCTTACCTTGAAAACCAACTACATTTACCTTGTTTGACCTGGCTCCAATAATATGCTTGGTAAGGAGCCCCATCACGGTTTTGATCTCAGCAATATCATTGTTACACCCCGTAAATTCTTGACATGTAGATGGCCTACTCGCATGTTGGTTAAGAGTTTTAGGATGCCATACATGCTAGAACAAGGCCCGGGGAAAGACCAGACGAGCATCGCATCGAACCATCACAGGAGGAGGCCGGGCAGACCCCCTCTGCGATGGTAGCGTGCCACGGAGGAAGCCTGATCTTGGGCAGAATTATATGCCCAAGTGATACTCAAATGCTTCATTTCGTACTGTTTATCCATCGTTATTCGTACATTCTCATGTGATTTGTAGTTAAAATGTGAATTTATACTAACCAACATGATTAGTGTTGTTTTGCAGGAAAAATGTA
>JACEIK010007355.1:64280-76667 GCA_018107945.1 Datura stramonium
TAGACTGATAGATTTCTATGATCTAACTGACTAAATTACTAAGCAGCTAATAGAGAATTTCATTCAACGTACTAAAGTCATTTTGGTTCATGGGATATTTCCCCAACACATACGTAAAGAAAGACAATTCTAGGAATTTAACCCAAAGCATTTTTCATTCACTAGAGGGAATTTAACAAGTAAAAATCATTACTCAAAAGTTAGGGCTTAAATTCACTTTTGTAATAATACTGACATTTTGATGAGGAACTGATGAAGATTATATTAACAATAATTATAAACATCATTCTGAGTGAAATCAACGAAAATAAACATGAATGCTTCTCATACTCAAAAGCTTAGGGATTAAAACTGATAGAGGAAATTGAGAAGGACTTGAGGGACGCAAGGGGAGGACAATCCCCTTGCTAAAACTCCACATACCTGGCGAAGAAACTTGGAGAATCTTTCTGAAAATCGATGATAAAAGTTCAGCCCTAGCCCTTGCTCGAAAATACTCTGAGAGAGAATTCTATGATGTTCTTCATAGGATTTGCGTGAGAATGAGGGGAGGAACCGTTTCCTCCCACTAAAACGTCTGAAATTAGTGCTTAAATGATGTGGTTCAATGCTTGGGAGAATAGGAAATTACTAAATAGACCTTAGAAATTCACTGGGAAAAACTGTCAGGTGTCCCTAATGGGTGGCCTAACGACTCGTTACCAGGTCCAATGAGTCGTTGGGTACTTCCGTCAAGTTGACTGGAAGAATCTACTAACTCCTAACGGGCACATGATGAGTCATCATGAATGGGAATGACTCGTCGTGTAGTCCGTTTGGTACACTGGTAAGAAAGCTGGAAAGGACTGGAAATGAAGGAACTGACGAGTTGTTACTGCTTTTTATGACTCGTGGTGACCTTCCATCAAGTACAATGTAAATTCCTCAAATTTCTGAACTCCGGCTTGGCAACGGGCAACTTAACAAGTCGTAGGGCCTAAGAACAACTCGTGGGGTCATCTGTTAGGAATACTGGTTTATATTCTTGGCATCCTTCACACGGTTGACCTGACGAGTCGTTGGGTCCCTTAATGACCCATCAAGTTGGTCGTTCTGCAACATTTCTGCAGTTTTCCAAATTTTCTTATTAAAGTCTCGGATATTGATTTTTAGCTTCCGGGGCATTACAATATCTCCCCCTTGGAAACGTTCATCCTCGAATGTTAGAACTCATAGCAACCAAAATAAATAACAATCAAGGTATTCAAATACTACTCATACAACTTCAAAATGACCGAAATGACTACCTCCTTTACAAAGAATATAACTGAACTGAATTTTGCTTTTCATAAACACAACCAAAGTCAGAAAGAAAATCTTTTTACAAGAACTGAATTCAACAACTAGTTCAAGTCTTAAAATAAAAATCACATATCAAGCTACAGTTGAGGCGGTAGAGAACAAGTGTGGGTATTTGTCCCTCATATCTTATTCGGCCTCCCAAATAGCTCCTTCAACTTGTTGATTCCTCCATAAAATCTTTCCTCAATCTATGAATCTAACGGTTTAGGATTTGTACTAGTACCTCCTCATAGGTGAGGCTATCCTTGACTGCGAAACTATCCAATGGCACCACGGAGGTTTGATCTCCGATACACTTTTTCAAAAGTGATACATGGAAAACTGGATGTACGACTGCTAGTTCTGAAGGAAACTCTAGCTCATAGGCCACCTTGCCAATACGCCGCAAAATTCTATAGGGTCCCACATGCCTAGGACCGAGTTTCCCCTTCTTTCCAAACCTCCTCACCCCTTTCATGGGAGAAATTTTCAGGTATACCTAGTCATCAATTGAAAACTCTATCTCTCTTCTTGGCACATCGACGTAGGATTTCTGATGGCTCTGGGCTGTTTTCAATCTCTCTCGGATGAGTTGAACTTTCTGCATTGCCTCGTGAACCGAGTCTGGCCCTATCAAAGTATCTTCACCAACTTCAAACCAACCTATAGGAGATCTACACCTCCTACCATACAATTCCTCAAACAGGGCCATCTTAATGCTGGAATGGTAGCTGCTATTGTATGCAAATTCAATAAGAGGCAAATGGCCATCCCAATTACCCTTAAAATAAACCTTGAACGCTCTTAGCATATCCTCAAAGGTTTGTATGGTCCGCTAAGCTTGCCCATCGGTCTGCGGATGAAAAGAAGTACTGAGTTTGACCTAAGTGCCAAGTCCCTTCTGAAAGGACTTCCAAAAATAGGAGGTGAACTGAGCTCTCCTATCTTAAATGATTGATAAGGGCACCCCATGAAGTATGACTAACTCCCACATATAAAGTTTGGAATAATTCTCTGCCGAGTCTGTGGTTTTGAATGGGAGAAAGTGAGCTAACTTGGTCATCCCATCTACTACCACCCTGATGATTCATGCTACCGGCTAGTCCGCGGTAGACCTGTACTACTCCCACTGGATAGTCCTAACTCTACTACTAAATAGATAGCTCGAAGATGGGGTCCTGGAATAGGTCAGGAATACCTATCTAGAAGTAACTTTAGAGTCAGTGGGAACAGATACTGAAACTTGTGTTGTAACTGATCAACTGACTTTACTGAAAGATACTGTAAAAGGGTTTGCTAACTGAGACTGAACTAGCATTAAAACTAACTGTAAATACTTACATCATGATAATACACAGGAAAATTCCAGAACTAACAGAGTCGAGCAACATTTGTATCTAGACAATTATGCAAGACCCAGATTACTGTTTTCATAGAACTAGGGCTAAACAATATTTCATGAAGAAAGAAAAACATGCTTGCTAAATAGTGAGAACTTCAAGAATCCATAAGAATTAAAACCCATGAGAATATTCATGATCTACTTAAAACTAACCCTATTTCTAACATTCAAGGCTAAGACTAAAAAGGAATTATGAAAGGGTGTTGGGGAACAAGGGAAGAGAAATTAACTTGTTGAATTCCCACATACCTAGAGTCGAATTCCATAGGAAGAACTTGGAGAATGTGAGAAGAAAACTTGAAACCCTACCTTGCTCTAAGAGAACCATCCACGTTAACCGTACTTCTTCTATCTGGTTTTTTGGAAGGATTGAGGGAGAGGGTCGACTACACCTCTAAAATCCCTCCTGAAAAAACCCTAAATGACGTGAGTTAGGAGTTAAGTCGATAGGGTTTTATGAAATTTCCCCTGAAACACTTAACGAAATTTCTGCCGGTCAGGTGGTACTACTCAACCTACAAGTCGTACCATATGGTACTTCTAGTGGAAGAATGGTAGGGCAGTAGGAGTAGTTCCCGTGAGTTGGGATGAGTTCATGACTGTCTTTGTAGATAGTTTCTACCCCAGAGAGTTGAGGGCGGCAAAGGTGGTCAAATGCGTCAACTTGAAGCACTACCACAAGACTGTCAAGTGTATGCCTTAGAGTTTACTCGGCTGTCCAAGTAAGTGTTGGAGTTGGTTGCGAATCAGACATAGGAGAAGGTTTGTGAACGGAGTATTATACTTGTTGGTTAAAGAGTGCAGGACCGCTATGATGAACAGTGATCTAGACTTCTCACGGTTGGTTATATATACCACGCAGAAAGAGGCGGATCAGATGAAGAAGAAGGAGAGAGAGAGGCCAAAAGGGCTGGAAAGGGAGTTATGGATAGTTTCAGCAGTGGTCCGGTAGAGGACACTATTTGTAGTCCCACCAGAGGTCATCAGCCTTAGTGCCATCATCAACCAGTGTTCCGTCTAGATCCAGGCATTATTAGAGGGGTGGGGCATCAGGCTCCAAAGGATAGGGGAGTAGGTTAGGAGAGCCCAACATTCAAGTTTGCAGCAGGTGTGGTATGAGGCACATTAGAGAGTGCCTAGCCGGTTCTGGCACATGTTATGGGAGTGGAAAGCATGGATATTTGCTTAGAGACTGGGTCTTAGTAGAGGCTGTGACCCAGCCACCAGTTTAACAGCTCCACCAGCATGCTCAACTTAGTAGGGTGCATCCACTAGTGCAGGTGGTGGTCAGCATTAGAACAGATTTTATGCCCTCTCATCTCGTCAGGAGTAGGAGGTCTCTCCAGATGTGGTTACTAGTATGTTATGAGTATTCCACTTTGATGTATATGAATTATTAGATCCAGGGGCTACCTTATCTATTGTGGCTCCTTATGTTGCTATTAGTTTTGGAGTCAGTCCCAAAATCCTATCAGAACCCTTTCTAGTCTCTACACTAGTCAGTGACTCAGTTATAGCTCGACGGGTATATACAAATTATCCTGTCACAACCTTTCAGAAAGTTACCTCCACCAATCTGGTAGAGTTAGACATGACTAGTTTTGATGTTATATTCAGTATATATTGGTTACATGGATGTTTTGCCTTAGTAAATTATAGAACTCGTAAAGTAGAGTTTCAATTTCTAGGTGAGCTAGTCCTAGAATGGAAAGGTAGTTTAGTTGTGCCTGTAGGTCGCTTTGTTTCTTACCTCAAGGCCAGGAAGATGATCTTTAAAGGTGGTATGTACCATCTAGTTCGTGTTAGGATGCAATGTCTGATACCCCGACTCTTCAGTCACTCCTTATAGTGTATGAGTATCCAGAGGTATTTCAGGATGATCTACTAGGAGTCCCTCTTGAGTGGGAGATTAACTTTGATATCGACCTTCTCCTTGATACGCAGCCTATATCTATTCCTCCTTATAGAATCGCTCCAACCGAGTTAAAAGAGTTGAAAGAGCAGTTGAAAGATCTCCTAGATAAGGGTTTTATCAGGCATAGTAATTCCCCATGGGGTGCACTAGTTCTCTTTGTTCAGAAGAAGGATGATTTCTTTAGAATGTGCATTGATTAACGGCAGTTGAACAAGGTCACAATCAAGAACAAGTATCGTCTCCCTAGAATTGGTGACTTGTTTGACCAACTTCAGGTTGCTAAGTGCTTCTCAAAGATAGATCTTAGATCCAACTATCATCAACTCAGATTTAGGGAGAGTGATATTCTGAAGATAGCGTTCAAGACTCAGTATGGTAACTATGAGTTCGTATTTATGTATTTTGGACTGACAAATGCTCCTGCAGCTTTTATGGACATGATTAACAAGGTGTTCAAGTTGTATTTGGATTTGTTCATGATTGTCTTCATAGATGATATTCTCATATGCTCACAAAGCGAGGAGGATAATGTTGCTCATTTGAGGATTGTGCTACAGACTCTCAAGGATCGTCAACTATTTCCTAAATTTAGCAATTGTGAGTTTTGGTTGAACTCAATTGCATTTTTGGGTCATGTTGTGTCAAGAGAGGGTGTGTAGATGGACTCTCAAAAGATAGAGGTAGTGAAGAATTAGCCTATACCAGTTAGTCCTTCGGATATCAAGAGTTTCTCTGGTTTAGTTGACTACCATAGGAGGTTTGTTGAAGGATTTTCATCCATTGCAGCACCGTTGACTAAGTAGACCCAGAAGAAGGTCTAATTTCAGCGGCCGGATGCTTGTGAGAAGAGTTTTCAGGAGTTAAAGAGTCAACTCACTTCAGCCCCATTATTGACTCTACCAGAGGGCACATATGGATTTGTTGTGTATTGTGATGCCTTTAGAGTTGGTCTCGGTTGTGTGTTAATGCATCATAGTAAACTCATTGCATATGCCTCTATATAACTTAAGACTTACGAGAAGGCTTACCCGATGCATAACCTAGAGTTGGAAGCCGTGGTGTTTGCATTGAATATTTGGAGGTACTGCTTATATGGGGTGCATGTGGATGTATTCACGGACAACAAGAGCATTCAGTATGTGTTCACTCAAAAGGACCTGAATTTGCGACAAAGGAGGTGGCTAGAGCTTCTCAAACACTATGACATGAGTGTTCTTTATCATCCTAGCAAGGTTAATGTAGTGGCGGATGCCCTTAGTAGACTATCAATGGAGAGTGTGTCTCACGTTGAGGATGGAAGGAAGGAGTTGGTAAAGGATGTGCATCGGCTTACTTGTTTAGTGGTTTTCCTGGTTGACTCGGCAGACGGTGGTGCCATTGTTCAGAATGGTTCAGAATCTTCATTGATGACCAAGGTCAAAGATAGAAAAGATGAGGATCCTATATTAGTAAATCTAAAAGAAATGATCTAGAATCATAATATGGAGGTCTTCTCCCAATGGGGAGATAGTGTACTTTGTTATCAGGGTTGTTTATGCATTCCAGGTGTTGATGACTTGCAAGAGAAAATGTTGGATGAGGCTCATGGCTCTCGGTATTCTATCCATCCAAGTGCCACCAAGATGTACCGTGATCTATGGGAGGTCTATTGGTGGAATGGAATGAAGAAGGACATAGCAGAGTTTGTGGTTAAGTTCTTAAATTGTCAACAAGTGAAAGTTGAGCATCAGATACATGGAGGTATGCTACAAGACATTTATATCCCTACTTGGAAGTGGGAAGAGTTAAATATGGACTTCATCACAGGGTTTTCTCGTACACGCCAATAGTATGACTCTATTTGGTTGGTTGTGGACCGGTTGACCAAAGAAACACATTTCCTACCAATCAAAAATACCGATTCAACTTAGGACAATTATAGATTGTACATTGGGGAGTTAATTTGGTTTCATTGAATTCCCTTGTCCATGATCTCAGATAGAGGTATTTAGTTTACCTCATAGTTTTGGAGATCGTTTTACAAGGGACTTGGCACTCAGGTCAAGCTTAGCATGGCTTTTCATCTGCAGATAGATGGTCAGGTTGAGTCATCCATTCAGACTCTTGAGGACATATTGAGAGCGTGTCTGATTGATTTCAAGCATAGTTGGGATGACCACTTACCTCTCATCGATTTTACTTACAATAACAATTATCACTCTAGCATTCAGATGGCTTCATTTGAGGCTCTTTATGGGTGAAGGTGTATCACCTATCGTATGGTTTGAAGTAGGCGAGGCTACGTTTATAGGGACAAATTCATTTCATGACGCTGTGAAGACAGTCCAACTTATTAGGAAAAGGCTAAAAATAGCTCAAAGTCGTCAGAAATCTTATGTGGATGTTAGACCGAGAGAGATTGAGTTTGAAGTTTATGATTGGGTATTTCTAAAGGTGTCTCCCTTGAAGGGAGTTATGAGGTTCAGAAAGAAAGGGAAGCTAAGTCCCCAATATATTTTCCTTTATAGAATTATTAGGCGAGTTGGCAAAGTGGCATATGAATTGGAGCTACCAGCGGAGTTCGCCTCGATACATCCAATTTTTCATGTATCTCTATTGAAGAAGTGCATTGATAGGTATGAAGGATAGCCTTATCTACAAGGAGGTTCTGGTTGAGATCCTTGATCGTTAGGTTCAGAAGTTTAGAAACAAAAAAGTAGCTTCAGTGATGGTTTTGTGGTGGAATCGGCTTGTTGAGGGAGCTATGTGGGAAGCTGAAGCTGATATGATAGCTAGATACCCGCATATTTTCCCTTCTGGACCAGTTTCAACATGAGGTATCAGTTTCCTCCTTAGTACTCTATTCAGTTTCATGCCACGTTCATGTCTCTCAGTTCCTTTCATGTCCTTGCATGTATGTATGATTCATGAATTCAGTTCAATCATGTGTATCAAGTATCAGTTTGAAGTTTTCCACTCCATCAAATTTCAGCTTCAGATGTTCAGTATGTGAAATTGTAATTCTTTACCACCAGCTTTTCCATATGATTAACCCATATTCGAGGATAATGTTCCTAAGGGGTGGATATTGTAATACTCTGAAAGTTTCTAAGATCATACCCGAGGGTTGAAATGAAGAAATCAAGAAAACTAGCACTAGGTCACAAGACGAGTCGTCCAGTGACCTGTCAAGAGACCCAACGGGTCATTGTATGGTCCATTGTATGTGCCTGAGTTGAAGGCTTGGTGATCCTCGGGAATGATAACGGATGGGGTGACGAGTAGCTATGTCACCCCACGATTCGTTAGGATGCCCGTTAGGTGCCCAATGATAAAGTGTCATGTTGGCAGTGTTGATGAAGGATCATGGGAACAAGTCGTGGTGTCAGTGACAACTTGTTTGGTTGGTCGTTAGGTGGAAAGGATCCAAGAATAAGGAGTAGTTTCCAGTGGAAACTGTCAAGGAACGAACCGTTACTCCCTTAACGAGTCGTCCAGTCCCTCGTTGGGATTGACAGTGATCTTTTTCCAGACGAATCATTAAGGGTATTTTTGTAAATCTTAAGCTCCTAAGCCCTAAAAATGTCGTTTTAAGCCCTGAAAGGAGTGTTTCAAGGGATTTTAACCTATTCTAATTCATTCAACTACCATGCATGCAAAGTTAGAAATTCCTTTTGAAGATCAAACTTGAATCACTCAATTCTTCCCCCAATTCTCTTGGGCTTTCAAAGTCAAGTTGAGATTCAGTTTACCTAGGTATGTTGGTCTATGAATGGGACTTTGCTTTCACTCTTATTCCCAAATTTCTATGCATGTTCATGAATTTATGTCTTACTTCAAGTCTATGATCTTATGGGTTTTTAACCCAATTTAATGAAATTCTCTGTGATATGTCTATGGATCAATTCCCCTAATGTTTCAATGCATATTTTAAGATTCATGGGCAGATTTTCTATACTTTTTGATTATAAATTCATGATTTTAAGTTCTAGAAAATTATTCCCTATTAGCAAGTTTTATGAAAAGTCAAGTTTATGATTCATGATTTCTAGTATGATGAGATATCTAGCATGGATGAATGTTTACAAATTACCCATGTATGAATCTATGATTTTTACTTATGAAGTCTACTTCAAGTATGCATGATTTTGAGATTTGGGCAAGCCCACACAAGTTAAGTATGTTTTTATGATTTAGCCAAGGCTAATAAGATCAGCTTACCATATGGTTTGGAGTCTATAGTCCCTATTTCAGCTTATGGTATGTTTGGAGCCAAGACTCCTCATGTTCAGATTTTAGACTATGCATGTAATTATGATTTCAGCTTCTTTGAAAAACGATGGGAACACTATGCATATTTTTTCTAGGTTCAGTGGTCTCAAAATTACGCACCAATGTAGGTTTATATATTTATGTAGGATCACCCTTGAGAGTTCGCCCACCCACAAGGAGCCTTCAGCTTGATATCGATATCATGGTAACATCCTTAGCCCTAGGAAGGTTTGGAGGGCTTTGCCCACCTGTGTGTGATAGTTTGGGCATCATGTAAGCTCTATCATGATGGTATCAGTTGTGACGAGTCTCCCATTATTCCTCATGATTTCGAGTATTCATGTTTATGACTTATGATATTAAGTTTTATAGCAGGTTTGACCCAATGATCAGTTTATGAGTTTTTATCTATGACTTTAGCTATGACAAGACATATGATTTCTGTTTTTATTTTTAGGTCATTTTATTAAGATATGATATTCAGCTTATGGCTATATATTTTTCAAAATCAGATTTAGGCATTCCTTACTCTCACGATCTTATGATTTATGTTCATATGCATGATTTCAATTAATATTTACTCAACATGTTTTACTTACCTTGCATACTTAGAACACTCCAAGTACTAATAGCATACTCTATGTTGTATCATTTCATGATACAGGTCCATACAATTAGATTTAGTTCCCCATTAGTCCATGTCCCTAAAGTTTAGTTCAATCCCCATTGTTGGTGAGTCCTCATCTTCTAAGGAAATTCAGTTTATTTTTCGATTATGTTATATTCAGTTTTCAATTTTAGCGAGTTAGTTGGGGATGTTGTCCCATCAGCTCATTAGACAGTTTAGAGGCTTATCAGATATTATGTAGATTTTCAGCTTTGTTGAGTGTTGCCTCTATTTTATGATCGTTATGTTATTCAGACTTCCTCTTATTAATGATTCAGTTATCAGATTCCGCTTGATGTATGTTCTTTAGTTATCATGTTCATGACATGGGTCAACATTGAGCTATTCATGGTTCTAGGTCCTGTGTCTCGATCCGGGGTCCCAACTCCGGTGGTGAGATCCTACGACTCTAAACCACAACCCATCACAACATACAATGAATCATATTATGACTCGTTGCTTCAAGGTTGACCCTACAGATGCTGACGATAACTCATGACCACGAGTCATGCCAACTCCCACGACTCGTGGTCTAGGAAGTTGATTTTCAGAACCTTACCATGACTCTCCCTACGACCCATTACTTCAAACCGTGACTAGCTGTCACGCCCCGCCTTGGGGGGTATGACTGGCACCTGGTGCCCTATTAGGACTTGAACTACTAGACTACTAAGCCTAAGCACATCTAGTGCCAGGCTGGCTCTAACTCTGATTCACAGAATCAAAGGGCTATATAGCGGCTGTAAATACAGCCTCCGACCGACTAGGCCTATAGCCACCTGTACGACAACAACAGCTAACCAGAATCATATCAATAGAAGGGAGCCTATGCGGGCCAACAAGGCCACCATGCTGACTAGTTACTTCTGAATCAAACAACAGATGCTAAAAAGCTACGTGATCGAAAAGGTCACCACTACTAACTGGATAAGGCCCCACACGTCCAACATAAACAGCTAAACATACGCACGGCCCCACACGACCGGCACAACTAACCACAGGGAGATATATACACAATCTGCAAGCCTCGAAGAATACTGATAAGATGGTCGGGACTGGGCCCCGACCTACCCGTACTATACAACAAAAGAAAATGATGTAAACCTCTTAATATCAAGCTCCGGATGACAGGAGCTGATGACTGTGCGCTGGCTAGGATCACGAGGGAACAGCTCCTCGTCTATAGGTACCTGCAAGCAAGTAATGCAGCGCCGCAAACGGGCGTCAGTACCACTGGTACTGAGTATGTAAAGCAAACTGAACATAACTGAATATAAGCAAAATAACTAGAGATTCTGAATAGTAGATAGTATCTGAAATTGTCTGGACTGATGAAATCTTAAATAAGCTTATCTGTACTGAAGGTAAGGTAGGAGCATACCTGTCGTCATGGCGACCTGCTGTCTATCAACTAATAGATGTCAAGGATATACATATATATATAACAAATAAGGACCTATACCAGCCCCCAAAAGCCGGAAGGTGCCAACCAACACACAATCTATATACCCCTACCCGGGTCAAAACCAACCAAAAATAAATCACTCCACTTGCCTACTAACTACGAGCACCTCTACCGGCCCCCTTGGGTCTGCATCTCGGGCTATAGCCTCTGACTATAACTGTGTCTGAGTCCGGAGGACTCCTGTAACTGTAAACTGTAATTTGTATCTGTAATCTGCCCCCTGGGCGCAAGCGCACAACAGGGTAAGCTATACTGCTATACTGATCAGCCTGATATGGGGAATGTTGCATCCCATCTTCGTCCTACTGCGGACGGCATGCCACTCCTTGGAGTGACGTATCCTCACCCTCTGGCGGCCGAGTCGACACTACTATTAACCCAAGGGCGGCGAGGACGCTCTAAGGGTGCCCTCATAGCACAAACAGGTCTCAACAAACAATAATCACGTATAGCAAGCATGTTCAATCTGAAAATACTATCCATGTTTTCTGCATTAAACTGATTCTGTTACTGAGCTAACTGTATCTGAAATAATTTCTGGCTGTCTGATACTAATTTACTTACTTTTATTCTGAATATAGCATAATAACATAAAACATGCTTGCTGGATTCATATTGGACTCAATACTCGACTTTAATATTCTTTCTTCTAGAATTCACGCTATTTGCTATACTAGGATTACTAATTTGCCGAAGGAACTAGCTTTACATACCTTTGCTTCGGATTTCTCGACTAACTGGCATAGCTCGGTCAGTACTTCTGCTATTTCTCCCAACTGCATTCATATATATATATATCGATTAGAACTAAATACGCTAATATTATGGAAGAAAATATCACTTTCAATATATATATAGCCCAAACTTTGGCTTATCGAAAAATGGTCGAAAACTTGCTATTTCTCGAAAGTACAGAAGGGAGAAATACTCACTTTAGGGCTAGGAGCATATTGGCACTAATTTGGAGCAATTCCACTTACCTTAGCTCGATAGAACGACGATTCGCCGGTCGAATTTCATGAAACTAAATCCGTAGGAATGCTCCAAACTACTTAATACCTCGGTATCTGGAGTTAATTTGAGTTTGGACCGCATTTGACGGCGTAATCAGACGAATATTATAAAGGAACCTTTGTTCACTCTGTTTTCCCTCGGCTTCTCTGTTATTTTCTTGAAATTTTTAGTTAAATCAAGCAAAAACCGAAGTTTGGAGGCTTTTATGCTTGGGGCTACACCTCACCTCCGTGAAACACTGTGTATCGCGGAGCCTAGCCTCCGTGACACGCTGTGTATCGCGGAGGTGAGCATTCGTGACACTCTGGCCATCGCGGAGGAGGTATGCCAGCCTCCTTTTGCGATGGTTCGAC
>JACEIK010007356.1:0-11559 GCA_018107945.1 Datura stramonium
GCCATTGCTTTAGGGGTCTTATAGTTCAGTCGGCCCTGTTTGTGATTATATCCTATAAATGTGTACTGAAAACAAGTGTAGATATAAATACATATTTATAGATCACCCATTCTCTCACCTTGGAACACACCCTAGGTGTGTCATGTAAGAAATTATGCTTCGAAATATGTTGATCCGTTGTATATATCGGTGTCATATCTTTAAGGTGGATTTTAAAACTCTAAAATCTCTGAGTCAATTTCTACTTTTGTGTTCAGGGGATTCAAAAGCTATATATATACATAAAAAATAAAATATTATTTTGTATATACCGATGTCATTTTCCTTATATATTTTTAAGAAATTTGTTTTACTAGAGAAGGTAGATTTAAAATAGTCCTTTAAATATGTCTTTGAGTAGTTTTGATTCTATAACACCCCAAAAGTCCCTAAAATTAGACCCTAGACTTGGAGTATGAACCCACAGTACGAGCCTCAGTAAGGGTCGTGGCATGAAGGTACAAACCATACCAACACCCGTAGCAAGGAGTCTAGTGAATTAGCAAAACTTTCCCAGAAAACCACGACAGGATCCCACTACTCGTATCAAGATTGTACCATCTGTGATCATGGGAAGGGATTCATTGAAGTGTTCAGGGATTTTTGGGTAACCACAAGCCATGGTACGACCCGTGGTAAGGTGGTATGGGTCGTGATGAATGTCCATGATAAGATGTTCACAGAATAACCAAAGGCATGATCAATAACCATGAAACTCAATACGAGTCGTGGTAAGGACCTACAGATCATAGGTTGAGTCATGGTCACTAAAGGATAGTATTTCATACAAATTTCTAGGGATATTTTTGTAACTCCTTACTCTTTTAATTCCAAAAAGACGTAGTATTGGGATAATTTGGAAGGGAATTTAGGAGATTAGTCAATCATTCCCTCTCNTATTGGTTCAGATGATGGCTGCTCAGCGACATTCTCAGCAGTAGTACCCTTTTAATTCCAAAAAGACGTAGTATTGGGATAATTTGGAAGGGAATTTAGGAGATTAGTCAATCATTCCCTCTCATTCTCTCCTAAACTCTCAAGAATAGACCGTAGAAGTGCAAGAACTCTCTCAAGCTAAAGTTAAGGCTCTTCCTCAAAGCTTCCAGAATTCAAGTTCTAACAAGAGGGTTTTCTTCTCCAGGTATGTGGGACTTCAACAAGCGTTTTCTTCTACCTTTGTGTCCCAATAATTTCAGCAACCCTAGTTATGTAGTTTTTCTGGAAATCACGACTTAGGATTTTTTTCCTTCCAATGTTGAATTTCCCCTATCTTTTCTCTATGTTCTAAGGTTTTCATGACTAGAAGAATCTATATCCTTGAAGTTATTTTCAGCTTACATATTACCTTATCCATGATCTTGATTTTTGCATGATTTTAGAGATTTCCTTCATGAACTAGTATTATCTCCAATTAGCTTAATTTACCAAAGTACACATTAATTTTTCAAGAATTGTGCAATTGTGTTTTACAGTATTCTCAGTACACTCAGTCCCATTAATATTATCAGTAATATCAATATATTCAGTATTATTAGTTTATCAGGTCCTATAGACCCTATGGACCTCAGTTTAGTGATCACATAGCCATGCCTTTATACCCTGACAAGGTATAGTAGATCCTATCGACGGGGCATATACATCAAACTCCATATGTAGCTTACGTGGTTATATGTTAGTTAACAGGCTCTCCCACATTACAGTTATAGTATTCAGTCTTATTCTCAGTTTTTAGTTTTCAGTATATGTACATGACCCTAAAATCAGTTTTACTAGCACTTACAATACTTCCAGGTTTTCATGCTACTTTCAGTACTTATACATTTAGCTAGGGTCATTATACATCAATCCAGTTAAATCTTTCATATTTTACAACATGCTTTATACTTCAGTTGCATATCTCACATGTTCAGTACATTCAAACAACTGACTGCATAATCTATATGCTATATTATTTTATGATATCGATTTAGGTATTCAGGCTCAGCATCACAGGTAGACTCCTTCCAGCGACTACCATCGCCTGACAGTGGTGAGTCCTCATCTCTCGAGGACCGGAGTTACCTTTCTTATTTCAGTATTTTTATTCAAATTAGTTTCAGATTTTAGAGTTAGCTAGAAACTTGTCCCAGCAGCTTATTAGTTACCAGAGGCTTTGAGACGGAATTGTATTAGTTTCAGCTTTATCTTTCGACATTGTTATAAAATTTCAGTCTTTTATCAGATTATATTTGTATACATAAAAGAATGTTTTGCGCTTCAGTTAGCTTCAGCTCAGTTTTCCTTAATAGTTTAGGTCATGTTAGAAATATGCTGTGCGATGGGTTAGCTTGGGGTCACTTGAGGCTTTATGTACCGTGTTGAATCCAGGATATAGACTCGAATCGTGACAGATTCGTTAATTAAGTCCGCCAAAGGTGAGTACTTTTGGCTTTTTGTCACATTTTAACAAACTCTATTCATTCAAATTTGAGGGGAATTGTAAAAAGAAAAAGATTAGCTAGAAACGACGAGACAATCTCATCAAATTCTTGAAACCACAATACAAAAAACTAAATGAGACACCAAAAATAGCAAAATTGCGCCAAACTATAGAAAATAGAGCAAAAATTGCACCTGCAAATGTGTGTTCCCGCTAAATCTTTCTTTCTTCTTTTTCTTTTTCACATTTCCCATCAAGTTAACAAATATTTGGCGGAGATAAAAAAATGCTCACTTTTTTAGCAAACTTAAAGATCAAAATTATCCAAAAATATATTTAAAGGACTAGTTTGAACCTATCCAAATAGAAGGGACCATTTTTGTTATTTTCTCACACTTAGCACCTTATGGAAAATGCTTTTAATTAGTACTTATGAGAAGGATTTTCATGTGTTGTCTAAATTAAGTGTTGCCTTAGGCCAAATTTGTTCTAGCTAGTATTTGATTAGAAGGAAAACTGACCAAATATACCCCTCAATTTTGCAATTTAGAGCGGATATACCTCTTATTAAAAAAGTGGTGCATATGTACCTTCGTTGTTTAACAAATTGTGCATATATATCTTTGATGTCTAACAAATTGTGCATATTTACCTTTTTCTTTAATTGAACCTATATTTACTGAATTATAATAATTCTAAACCTTTTTTCTTTAGTTTCAAAAATGTCACATGATTTTTAAATATTACCTCGCTTATTTTTTTTACTCCTTTAGATCTGACCCAAATGAAAAAACGCATCAATCCGTCTTTTACTCAATCATAAATGAATTTGGAATGAATCTGAATAAAAGAGGAATTGTATTGTTTTAAGTTGGGTTGGGTCTGAAGGGGTTAAAAAAATGAGTGAAATAACTTTTTTATGTAACGTGACATTTTCCAAAACTAAAAAAAGAACAGTTTAATTTTTTTAAAATTCAGTCTGTTAACGAAAAATGGTAAATATACATCATTTGTTAGATGATGAGGGTATATATGCACCATTTGTTAAACAACGAAGGTATAAATGCACCACTTTTTTAATGAGAGGTATATCCGTTCTAAATGGCAAAGTTGAGGGGTATATTTACCACTTTACCCAATTAGAATATTAATCTAGCTTTAGTAGTAAGATTCTGCTAATATAATTCCATATTAAATATACTAGTGGCTGCAATGCACATTAATTGCAGGAGCTCTAGCAACAGCATCAACATTCTGCCTCATTTCATGGGCAGTATCAAAAAGAGGACCAACTTATCCCTCTATGTTCAATCCATTGTATATGATTTTTGTAGCAATTATAGAAGCTGTATACCTTGGTCAAGAGATCAGTGTTGGAAGGTACAGACCTATATTTTCATGTTCAATTAATCACATTGGCATCGTCAGAATTTTCATCACGGGGAGTCAATATTCATGCAGCTTGCCTGGGATGTTTGTGCTCCTAGTGGGATTGTATTTGTTCCTACGAGCAAAGAGCGAGGAGCTCTAAAACAAGACAATTATAGAACCTGATGATTAAGCGAATGGAGATGATTTACCCGCGGTCCTGGAATTGCAGGATTAATGCTATCTACTACTAATATAGGTATTCCAAATGAAAGTGCTAGATTTCAATAATCAAGAACAGAAGGATGATAATAAGTGTACAAGATTATAATAAAAAGCCTTTTTCACAATATTCCAATACTCAATTCATTCCTTATTGCCTATTGGTATCAGAGTCTGCTAAATGCAAAGAAGAAAGCTGAGAAGATGGTGAAACATATCTGCAAATCCTTCCTTTATTGACTATTTCTGCAATTTGAAAGGTGACAATAAAGAAGTTCCATTGAGTCCTTTGTTGTATAGATGTGTCACATACTCTTTTCTGCTTGTTTCCCGGTATATTGGAGGATTTTCATCAGATAACAACTCGTTGATTGGACCATATAGTCTCGATTCGCTGCCTTCTTGAAAATGCATTCTGAACAAACTTGCCACTGAAATTCTTGGTCCTACATTTTTTGCCAGAACTCTGTGTAGAACGCTTTTGAACTTGTCATTTGTAATGAGCTGCAAAACCAAATGGAAACTACACAATGAATTCATTAATCAAGTTCTTGACATTTATATAAAGAGTCTAAGTTATGCAAACTGATGACAACGCATAGATTTCTTACAGATCATGCTAAATTGAACAAACAATAATTGGTAACTTTTCATAACAAGCCTGCAAAAGTTATAATAACCTGAAAAACAGAGTAATAACTGTGGACAGCTAGTGTCAAATTTATTAATGATGTCAGTATATATATATCACTTCATCCGTGTATTTATACATCGAGATCATTTTACAAATGTACGTTTACTTGCCTGCATAAGATCTCCAATGTTCACAATTAGAGCTCCAGGCAAGAAAGGAACATCAACCCATTGAGTTTTGTGAAAGACTTGGAGGCCACCAATTTGATCCTGTAACACAATAGTCAAGAAGCCACTATCTGTGTGACCACTAAGGCCTAAAGTGAAATCTGGTTCAGGGCATGCCGGATAATAATGGCCACCTACTAAAAGCCCCTCTGCACATTCTATGTCTTTCAAGTGATTTGGGCCGAGTCCTAGAGCTTCAGAGAGTAGCTCATATAGAGTAAGCCCCAGTTTCATCACGTACTCCGTGTATTTGATCAAAACATCTCTGTAAAGTCAAAATATGTGTTCATAAAATCTAGTATGCAACTTCTTTTAACGATGCATATTAAAGGAAAGAATATCTTATATCAAATTAGAGCGCGACAATGATGAAGCATATGATCATAATTATTATGAGCCAAAGCTGCCTAAGCAAAGAAAGATATATTAGTACAATCATGATATGTACCTGCAAACCTCTGGGATTTCTTCAGGATCAGGAGGATTAGGAGCTATGACACAGTAAAGGGTGTCCCTCCAGTTAGCTGTTGGTGCTTTGTGTAGATCGAAATTGCTATTATAGCTGAACTTCCTCGTAACATCACGGGAGTAAAACTCTTTCTTCACCTCAGAGTCCTGCTCATGAAACCGCCGAACTCCTTCTAGTACTCTCTCCATGACAATTGATGGGATTTCATGGTGGACAACCTGGAAAAACCCCCAGTTTTCACAAGCATCCTTTATTTCTCGAACAATATCAGCTCGTCGAGCTGCACTATTGCCCAAGCCTTCAAAATCTATTACCGGAATGCTAAACTTACTAATAACATCAGGGTCCGATTTCTTCTCATTCATATACTGGTTGTGTAAGAACATACGTGGTAACTTTGTGACACCAGCATCCAGCAGTCCCTTTACCCCCGTTTTGGAATCATCAAAGGCATGAACTTCACTTTTTCTATCATATTCCGAACTGTCGTCGTGCTCAGTTTTTCCATTTGTTGAGACAACCATTTTTCTCCTTCTGGAGGAAAACTCTGTTCTTGAGTATGAAATAAAGATTTCTTTTCAGACATAATAAAATGAGTAGATAATAGGGGTGCTTACTCAGTTGATATATTTTATATAGTTTTGATGGAATCAGATTCCATCACAGTGAAAAGCCAAGAAGCTCCGGGACAAAGGTAGGCATACTGCATACAGACACCTTGGCATTATTTGGCTATGTAATAAGTTATGTCCTGTTGTACAACAAAAAAAATAATAAAAATAGGACTTCGAAATATTTTGCTACATTACTCTCTCTTTTACAAGTCTCCCAAATAAATAAAAAAACAGACAGAAATATGAAGAGGACACTAAAGAAAACACTTGGTATTTGCTAGTAATGATAGAAATGTTATCAAGTTGTGCTCTGCCCTTTGATGCATTATCAATGGCTTTTAACTCACTATTTCTTTCATAACTTCTCTGAACCTTGGCATGAAATTCGTTAGAGTTCTTGAGGATCTTAAAATTCTGCTGGCCTAGCCAGTATGATATCCAACAAAAATACCACTGCTAAATATAATAAGACCATCTTTCCACTAAAAGGAAAAAGGCTAATTTTATATAGGAGATCGATTATCTATAAGCTTTGGAAGGCTGTAAAATTTCACCCCAGAACTTTTTAAAGTAGAAAGGATTTCTCAAAAGGAGGAAAGATGAGGAAGAGAACATTTAGATGTTTGCTCATACTTTTGTTAATCCATACTTCTTGAAAAGAATGAGAAGTCCTACATATTATAGATTAAGACTCACATAGAAATCGGCTTGATTTCTCATATCGTCATCTTTCTTCTTGATTCTAATTTTTTTCAATAAATAAAATGATTTTTGATATAATAACTATTAGTTGAATGACTTTCTGAGAAATCAACTCCATAGAAATCACATGCACCTGGAGTCTTTTTTTAATAGAATGGTCCTCTTCATCATATTTTATGACTTACACTGTACAACTGCATGCATATTGAAATCATTTTTGTTAAAGCTCAAAACTGTAAAGGATTTCTAATCAGAAATATTCATTATACTAAATGACACTTTTAAGCATCAATAGGTTGACTATATACTTAATATCAGAATCACATGGTTTAAAGTTAGGTAGGAAAACTGAAGTTTCCATTCTTGGAATATAAGGGGACTATCGGATATCATCAAAGCTGGAGACACCTCAAACAAGCTAAAGTGAAGATCATAGCATCCAATCTGGAGACAACTCAGAAAGCTAAAAATATTTACAATGTATAACTCAAACATAAATTTCGACATTTATTTTGTGTTCAAGAGACCACTGTTCTAAAATGGTTAGATGAACAACACTTGAGGTATTTATTTAATTTCCAAAAGACAAATGTATACACAATAGGTACAAGAATTTTTTAATTGAACTCACAAACAGAAGTACACAGCAAAGGAGTAAACACTGGGTGGGAAGATGAATGGAACATTTCTGCAGAGCCTGTCACTGTTTCTCTAATTTGAAATATTGTGACAATAAAGAAGTTCCATCGAGCCCTTTGTTGTATAGATAAGCGACATACTCTTTTCTGCTTGGTTCCCGGTACTTTGGAGGATTTTCCTCTGATAACAACTCTTTGATTGGCCCATATAGTCTGGATTTACTGCCTTCTTGAAACTGCATTCTGAAAAGACTTGCCACTGAAATTCTTGGCCCGACATATTTAGCCAGCACTCTGTGAAGAACGCTTTTGAACTTATCATTTGTGATTAACTGCAAAACAGAATGCAAACTAATGAATTAATCGATCAAGTTTGTGACGTTTACATTAATACATAAAAGAGTTTACAAATATGAACTTGCCTGAATTAAGTCTCCAATGTTCACTATTAGAGCTCCAGGCAAGAAAGGAACATCAACCCATTGATTTTTGTGAAAGACTTGGAGGCCACCAATTTGATCCTGTAACACAATAGTCAAGAAGCCACTATCTGTGTGACCACTAAGGCCTAAAGTGAAATCTGGTTCAGGGCATGCCGGATAATAATGGCCAGCTAAGAAAAGCCCTTCCGCACATTCTATGTCTTTCAAGTGATTTCGGTTGAGTCCTAAAGCTTCAGAGAGTAGCTCATATAGAGTAAGCCCCAGTTTCATCACGTACTCCATGTATTTGATCAAAACATCTCTATAAGGTCAAAATATCATGTTCATAAAAACTAGATGCAACTTCTATAACCGATACATATTAAAGGAAAGAATATCTTATATCAAATTATCGCTAGGATATTAAATCTGAGATGAGGTCAGAGGAATTTAAGCTAACAGCAGCAGCATGACAACGATGAAGCATATCCTAATTATTACTATAAGCTAAAGCTGTCTAAGCAAAGAAAGGTATATTAGTAGTAAGCATGATATGTACCTGCAAACCTCTGGAATTTCTTCGGGATCAGGAGGATTAGGAGCCATGACACAGTAAAGGGTGTCCCTCCAGTTTGCTGTTGGTGCTTTGTGTAGATCAAAATTTGTATTGTAAGTGAACTTCCTTGTAACATCACGGGAGTAGAACTCTTTCTTCACCTCAGGATCTTGCTCATGAAAATGACGAACGCCTTCTAATACTTTCTCCATAACACTTGATGGGATTTCATGATGGACAATCTGGAAAAATCCCCAGTTTTCACTAGCATCCTTTATTTCTCGAACTATATCAGCTCGTTGAGCTGCACTTTTGCCCAAAGCTTCAAAATCTATTACTGGAATGCTCAGCTTAATAACTGCATCAGAGTCTGATTTCTTTTCAATCACGGGCTGGTTGTGCAAGAATATACGTGGTAACTTGGTGACACCAGCATCCAGAAGTCCCTTTACACCAATCTTCGAATCATCAAAGGCTTGGACTTCACTTTTTCTATCATATTCATAACTGCTATCTGGCTGAGTTCTGCCATTATTTGAACCAGCCATTTACTTTCTCTAAAGGAAACCACAACATTTGACTATGGAAGCAAGATTTCTTATGAAACGTTGAGGATTTAATGAGGTGCTTATGAGACAATCATTCATCAGAATGCAAAGCCAAGAGGTTCCAGGACAAAATTATTAGGTATACTTACACCTCATATACCTAACACTTATATGTCCAAACTTGTTCTCTTTCAATTAATTAGATGATTTTTGAAATATCTGAACCAACTATGTTATGTCATGTATTGAAGAGGAACTAATACTTATTCTAAACTTGCAGAGGACAAGGAGGAAATATAAGAAAATGAGATTAAAATAGTTCTATAGACTTCACCTTTTAGAAGTTTCTCCAAATAAAAAGACAAAAACACAAAGAGCACACCAAAGGAGCTCATTTGATTAAGGGATGAAAAGATTAAAAATATAATTAAAAACCTTCAGTTTCAACTGCTCTCACATCTGCAACTTTTGATGTTCATTTGTTTATGTCAGACGGAAAGTGGAGCAGTTCTATGTCACTCTTGTTAAAAACTATGTGAGCTCAATCTTTAAAATGATCAATTTGAAAGGTTACAAACACACAAAAAAATTGGATCATTTCATCAAATTAAACTATTAAAGCCTTCGTCTTTTTAATTTTTAGGAAAATGAGGATAAAAGGCAATTTTAACTTTCCTACTGCAAATGATATTTGCTTGATAGCCATCTCATTTCTAACGCATAAAATATCAAATTAATCTGAGAAAACTCTAAATGATGTAGTATGAACAGGGAAAACAACATTCCTAATGGCCTTCAATTAACTAGTATGCTTTAACAGGAGGACTAAAAAAGGATACTTTAAATCTCGTTTGATGAAATGGCAGCACTTGAGGTCTTTATTTAATCGCTAAGAGATGCATGTACAGCAGGTACAAGAATACTTAATCGAACTCACAAACAGAAAACCATAACAAGGAGTAAAGTACTGGAAGATGATGAAACATTTCTGCAGATCCTACCACTATTTCTGTAATTTGAAATGTGACGATAAAGAAGTTTCATCGAGCCCTTTGCTGTATAGATATGTGACATACTCTTTTCTGCTTGTTTCCCGGTACATTGGAGGGCTTTCCTCTGATAACAACTCCTTGATTGGCCCATATAATCCTGATCCACTGCCTTCTTGAACATGCATTATGAAAAGACTAGCCACTGAAATTCTTGGCCCTGCATTTGTTGCCAGTACTCTGTGATGAACGCTTTTGAACTTATCATTCGTGATCACCTACAAAACAAAATGGAAGCAAATGAATTAATTGATCAAGTTTGTGACATATATTAATGCATCAAGCTCATTTTGCAATATGAACTTGCCTGCATAAGGTCTCCAATGTTCACAATTAGAGCTCCAGGCAAGAAAGGAACATCAAACCACTGACTTTCATGAAAGACTTGGAGGCTACCAACTTGATCCTGTAATAATATAGTTAAGAAGCCACCATCTGTGTGACTGCTAAGGCTTAAAGTGAGATCTGGTCCAGGGCATGTCGGATAATAATGGCCAGCGAGGACAAGCCCCTTGGTGCATTCCATGTCTTTCAAGTGATTTAGATTGAGTCCCAGGGCCTCAGAGAGTATCTCAAATAGTGTAATGCTCAGTTTCATCACATACTCAGCGTATTTGATCAAAACATCTCTGTAAAGACAAAATATATGTTCATATAAACTGGATGCAACTTTCATTGGTGATGCATATTAGTGGAAAGATTACCATATCAAATTAGAGCTAGGATAATGAATTTGATATAAGAGCATGAGAATTTAAGCTGATTCAGTATAAATGTTTTCCCCACATTGATCGAAGGAATGAGTTGTTATCTCCTAACATGGTCTTGGCATCACTTCGTGAGCTAGATTTTTGGGATTAAATTAGACCCAAAAGTGTATTTTTTTTAACATGGTATTAAAGTCAAACCCATCCAAATTCTTGGTTTGCCCAATATAAAGTAGACATATTATGTTGTTAATGCTCCACATGCCCATTCCTCGATGTACAGGGAAGGAGAGTAAGTGTTAAGTGTCCCAACCATTGGTTAAAGCGAATGGATTGTTATATTTTTATATGTTCTTTTGGGAAATTTTTACTTTATGAGCTAACATTTTGGGTGTTGAATTAGGTGAGGTCCAATGTCTATTTCCTTTACATGATATTTTTTTGAGAACTGAGAAATCCCAAAGGCTGGTTTCGCATGGTTTAAATCTCAATGGATAATATTTTCTTTATATTATATTAGAGAAAGACTCATTACTAGTAGGTTTGCTCAATATTAGGTCCCCACATTATGTTGTTCATGCTTCTAATCTCTAGCGCTAGGCATATGAGAGCATGTTAAGAGTTACCACATTAATTAAAGGAATGGGTTAATAATTCTGGCCTTATGAGCTAGCTTGTGAAATTAAGTTAGTGATGCAGCATAGAGACCTTGAAGTACTATGCATAAGTTTTGATGATTTGACAAACCTATCGAGGTACCAGATCAGGGACCAGATTTTTCTCTAGCAAAAATCAACTCTCATAGCTGTCAATAACAGCTTTACAGCCTGTCACGGTTGCCACAGCATAGTGGCCAGACTGCTACTGCTCCTATCATTTATCCGCTGGACAATATCCCATTTGTCTCTCTCTCATCTTTGATATAGACTTGACACAAGACAAATG
>JACEIK010007357.1:0-19815 GCA_018107945.1 Datura stramonium
GTATTATAGGTAAATAATTTTTAAGTTTGGTAGGAATGGTAATTTTAGTCTAATAATTGATAGACCATGTAATTTTTTCTTTAAAAAATATTTTCTGCAACTACCTAAAAACACTTATTTTCTCAAAAAAAACTTGGTCAACGACCTTTTTTTTTAAAAAAAAAAGAAGCACTTTTGGCCTCCTAGAAACTTGGCCAAACAGACTATTAATTGGAAGATTTGAGTTGAACTTCTGAATATAGAATTATCATTAATAGTAACAGGACCACTAAAAAAAAAATTCGATATAAATTCAAGTTAGTTGAGCTTCAAAATAAATACAAGATATCAAATATGTATCATTCTCCCTATTCTAATTTATGTGATACTTTTTTCTTTTTAGCCAGTCCCAAAAAGAATGATATATTTTCTTATTTGACAAATATTTAATGACAATTGACATTATCAGCATTGCCCATGTTGGGTCCCACTTATTCAGCAAAAAATCCACAAAAGTATCTCTTCTATTTAAAAGTTTATTTATTTTATGGATGATTTTGAAACACTACAAAATCTTTTATATTTCTTAATCTTTTTTCTCAGTTAAATTAGGTCACATGAATTGAAACAGAGGGATAATATAAAAAGAATAAGTTGAAGACATATATGAAAGAAAATTAGATCTCTCGACTTTTTATAATTTGAATATAAAAAATGACTTTTTTAGATTTCTTATGTGTAAAAATGATGTTCTTTTATATGTAAAAATAGAGATCTCTTATAAAAAGATCATAAAATTAAAAAAAATGTAAAGATAGAAAATTGTTGTTGTCCTGTGTTCAAATAAGTAAAATAGAAAATATAATTAATATCCGAGACCACAGAATTCACTGTGTGTCCTTAAGAAATTTAATCCCCTCACTGTACTCGAGGTTTTTGGATTACTTCCTCCCAAGATAAAACGGATATACATGTTAATGGTATAGCAGTACCTCAAACACCAATAACCTCATCGAACTCTAAGAGCAGTAACAAATCACACAACAGACTCGATTTTGTTTATTTGAAAATATGCAGAATGTTCAAAAATTCTCTATAAAAGATGAAGGCAAAAGGCCTTTATTTATAGGCAAAGATCTGAAGTGAAGGGGTGTGAAGATACTTGTTATGATGGTGTCTGTTCGGAATGGCTACCATTGGGAAAGAAACTCTTTAACTTTCTCTTCCCTCCAATTTATTTATCTCCATTTTTCAATTCATACCCAGCACTCAACTCCAACAATCCTCCACATGAATGAGGAATGGCTATATAAAAATTTTAATGCATAAAAAATTGTGTGATTCATAAGTAAGAATTAATTGCATCTGGATAAGTTGGTTTCCCATTAAACTTTCCGTAGTAAACATATATCGGATATACTCGGTCAATCGGTAGATTTGATATCTTTGAACCGTCGATCTTTGATGTATACCTAGACAACATAAGTCACACAATTAATTCTTTAACCGTCTTAGGTTTCATTGTTTTGTTCGTTTCAGTCATGAACACAACCTGGTTTCGTAAGTGCGTAGAGAATTGGCCTTACAGAATTACCCTTGAAGCGGCTTACATTTCACACTCATATAGGTGATTCATAAATGTGTTATCCCGTAGATACACTATTTAACATACCCCGTGTCAAACTTAGAAATCATTAAAAATAATTTAATGCTTTATCCATGTTATTGAACATTGTTTCATCACGAGAATGGACCAAAAGTTATTTTAACAATGTTGAACCGTCATCAATGACTTTGTTTGATCTCCTTGAACCTAGATCTTGGGATCTCCAATCTTCTAGGTAGAATTATCGCTATGATGACTTTTCCTCGGCCATAGTCCCATTCCCTTCGATGATCTTTCAACTGCCTCTCTAGTTAGGCCTTTCCTAAGTGGATCTGATATATTATCTCTTGACTTTACATAGTCAATTGTGATAATTTCACTAGAGGGTAGTTGTCTAACGGTATTATATCTTCATCGTATATGACGAGACTTTCTGTTATACATTACACTTTCAGCCCTTTTGATTGTCGCTTGGCTATCGCAATGTGTACATATTGGTGCCAATGGTTTGGGCCAGAATGGAATGTCTTCTAGGAAATTTCTGAGTCATTCAACTTCTTCACCAGCCTTGTCTAAAGTTATGAATTCAGATTCCATTGTAGAGCGAGCAATATATGTTTATTTGGATGACTTCTAAGATACTGCTCCTCTACCAATGGTAAACACATATCCACTTGTGGATTTAGTTTCAGTTGATCCGGTGATCCCATTTGCATCACAATATCCTTCAACAACTATTGGATACTTGTTGTGATGCAAAGCAAAGTTTTGAGTATATTTTAAATACCCCAAAACTCGTTTCATAGCCATCCAATGACTCTGATTGGGATTACTTATGTATCGACTTTGTTTACTTATCACACAAGTTATATCTGGTCGTGTACAGTTCATGATGTACATCAGACTTCCCAATACTCTTGCATAGTCCAATTGAGACTTACTTTCACCTTTGTTCTTAGAAAGAGCAAGATTCACATCAATTGGTGTCTTTGCAATTTTGAAATCCAAATACTTAAATTTTTCAAGTATTGTTTGGATATAAAGACAATTCTAGACCTTCAGGAGTTTGTGGATCTTAATGCTCAATATCAAATCAGCAACTCCTAAGTCTTTCATCTCAAATTTACTAGCAAGCATACGCTTGGTAGCATATATGTTAGCAATATCATTTCTCATTATTAACATGTCATCCACATATAGGTAAACAATGACGACTTGATTTTGAGTGTTATTAATGTAAACACATTTATCACACTCATTAATCTTGAAATCGATTGACAACATAGTCTGGTCAAATTTTGCATACCATATTTGGTTGCTTGTTTTAGTTCGTACAGGGACTTTACAAGTCGGCACATTTTCTTTTCATTTTCAAAAACTACAAACCCTTCAGGTTACTCCATATAAATTTCTTCCTCCAAATCTCCATTTAAGAAGGCTGTTTTCACATCCATTTGATAGATTTCAAGACCGTATACGACGGCTAACGGATTTAATACCCAAATGGATATAATTAGTTATCAGTGAGTACGTATCAAAATAATCAAGATCTTCTTTTTGTCTAAACTCTTTGACTACAACTCTTGCTTTGTATTTGTCAATAGTGTCATCATCTTTAACTTTCCTTTTAAAAATCCATTTACAACCTAATGGTTTGTTCCATGGAGGAAGGTCAACCAATTCCCATGTATGGTTATTCATTATGGATTCAATTTCACTATTGATTGCCTCTTTCTAATATTGAGCTTCCGAAGAAGTCATAACTTCTTGAAAAGTTCGAGGCTCATTTTCCAACAAAAATGTTAGAAAATCTGGTCCAAACAAAGTAGAAGTCCTTTGATATTTTCTACATCTTGGGTTCTCCTTATTAGGAACACTTTCCTTTGTCTCTTCCTGAGGTCGTTTAGATCCTTCACTAGACGACTCACAATTCTGTTTATACGGATATATATATTCAAAGAATTCAGCATTATCTGATTCCATTACGTATTAACATGAATGTCAGAATTTTCTGATTTATGAATCAGAAACTGATATGCTTTACTATTTGTAGCATATCCTATAAAAACACAATCAACGGTTTTAGGTCCTATCTTAACCCTTTTAGGTCTAGGAACTTGTACCTTGGCCAAACACCCCAAAACCTTAATGTATTCAAGGTTACGCTTTCTTCCTTTCCATTTTTCGTATGGAATGGATTGTATTTTGCGATGGGGCACTCGATTGAGTATTCTGCTAGCCGTAAGGATAACTCCCCCCCACAAGTGTTGGGGTAAATCAGAACTTATTAACATAGCATTCATCATCTCTTTTAATATTCTGTTTTTCCTTTCCACAATCCCATTAGATTGTGGCGAGTAAGGGGCAGTTTTTTGATGAATAATATCATATTCCAAACATATTTCTTCAAAAGGAGATTCATATTCGCTGCCCCTATCACTCTTTATCATTTTGATTTTTTTGTTAAGTTGTGTTTCAACTTCACATTTATATTGCTTGAATGCATCAATTACTTCATCTTTACTTTTGAGTAAGTAAATATAGCAGTACCGCGTACTATCATCAATAAAAGTTATAAAATACTTCTTTCCACCACGAGATGGTATTGATTTCATGTCACAAATGTCTGAGTGAATTAAGTCTAAGGGACTTGAATTCCTTTCAATTGACTTATAAGGATGTTTAATATACTTAGATTCAACACAGATTTGACATTTTGATTGATTGTATTCAAACTTTGGCAATAATTTGAAATTGATCATTTTATGCAAGATTTTATAATTGACATGTCCCAAACGGGAATGCCATAAATCATTCAACTTAATCAAGCAAGAAGAAGTTGTAATTTTATTGCTTTCAACAACAATTACATTTAGTTTGAAAAGGCCCTCAGTTAGGTAACCTTTTTCTACATACACATCATTCTTACTTATTACAGTATGATTTGAAATAAGAATGCACTTAAATCCGTTCTTAATGAGAAGACCAATAGAAACTAAGTTCTTCCTCATTTCCTGAACATGACAGACACTATTGAGAGTCACCACCTTGTCGGATGTCATCTTCAGAAATATTTTCCTATAGCCTTCAATTTTGGCTATTGCAGAGTTTCCCATATACATGGTCTCGATGGATCCAGCAGGGGCATAGGAAGCAAATGCTTCTCTGACAGCACAAACATGTCGAGTGGCTCCAGAGTCAAGCCACCAGTCCGTGGGGCTTCTCACTAGGTTGCATTCAGACACCACAGAGCACAAGTCATCAATCTCCATGGTTCTTTCGACCATGTTAGCTTGACCCTTTTGCTTCCCTTTCTTTGGAACACGACATTCAGCAGCCTTGCGTCCAATGTTTCTACAGTTGTGGAAGTTTCCTTTGAATTTCTTCTTGCTAGGAAAATTCTTTGGTCCATAAGACTTCTTCCTCTTTATGGGATTAGTTTGAGTAGTCTCAACAATATTTGCCCCCATAATTGTTGAGTTTCCCTTACCTTCCTTTCAATAACTTTATTATCTTCTTCGATTCTCAATCGAACAATAAGACATTCAAGCTTCATCTCCTTGCATTTGTGCTTTAAATAATTCTTAAAGTCCCTCCACGAAGGATGTAGCTTTTCAATCATGGCTGCAACTTGAAAAGCTTTATTGATGACCAAACCTTCAATGAACAACTCATTATTAGCATCATAATTAATACTTTTGATAAAAGCATTAGTATGAATTATACCTTCAGCAAGAAGATCGTGAATTATCATTTGTAGCTCTTGGAATTGTGTGATAACAGGCTTGCTGTCTATCATTTTGTAGTCCAAAAATTTGGCTGCAACAAATTTCTTTAAATCGGCATATTCCGTTTTGTGCTTCTTCTCTAGCGCATCCCAGAGTTCATTAAAAGTCTCCACATTATTGTATACGTTATACAGATCATCCTCCAATCCTCTTAGGATATAATTCTTGCACAAAAATCTGAGTGCTTCCAAGCCTCAATCACCAAGAATCGTTCATTTCGAGAGTGATTCCGGTAGAACATGAGTATCCTCCTTAATGAACTTCTGCAGACATAACATGGTCAGATAGAAGAATATCTTCTTCTGCCAGCGTTTGAAATCGATGCCAGAAAACTTTTCAGGTTTTTCTATCGGAGTCGGCGCTTGCATAGACTGGGTGGAGGATATTCCATTGCTCGTAGAGGAAAGCATGGGGTCAGTTGTTTCTATCATATCTTTTAATCAATAATAGCAAAACGAGCAATCGGTGAAGATTCTATTTCTTCAAATCGAAATTTTTTTGACAGAACTAAACTGAGTAATTGGTGAAGTTTCTATATCTTCAAACCGAATTATCAACAATCAGATTTACTTGATAAAGTTTTTAAATCTTCAAACCAACAATCACAGTGAGTAGAAAATTACAAAGATTTTAATCTCAATGAAATTAGAAAATTCAAACATTTTAATCTCCAACAGTGGAGTAGAAAACTAGAAAGGTTCTAGTCTCCAAAACCAGAAAAATAGATGAACACAGAAAATATTAACCAAATATAAATTCCTTAAGCTTGTTGTTCCGTGTTCAAATCAGTAAAATATAAAATATAATTAATATCCGAGACCACAGAATTCACTGTGTGTTCTTAAGGAATTTAATCCCCTCACTGTACTCGAGGTTTTTGGATTACTTCCTCTCAGGATAAAACGGATATCCTGTTAATGGTGTAGCAATACCTCAAACACCAATAATTTCGTCGAACTCTAAAGTAGTAACAAATCACACAACATACTCGATTTTGTTCGTTTAAAAATATGCAGAATGTTCTAAAATTCTCTATAAAAAATGAAGGCAAAAGACCTTTATTTATAGCCAAATATTTGAAGTGAAGGGGTGTGAAGACACCTGTTCAGATGGTGTCTGTTCGGAATGGCTACCATTGGGAAAGAAAATTTTCAACTTTCTCTTCCCTCCAATTTATTTCTCTGCATTTCCCAATTCACACGCAATACTTAACTTCAACAATAATCACTTCTAATACTTGGTAGTATATACTATTCACTCTGTCCTCGTTTATGTGACACACTTTCTTTTTTAGTTAGTTCCAAAAAGAATGACATATTTCTATATTTAGTAACAATTTAACTTTAAAATACTTATTTGATCCTTAATGAGATGATTTAAGCCACACAAATATCAATGACTTGTTTTAGATCATAAATTTAAAAAATTTTCTCATATTTTTAAATTGCATGTTCAATTAAACTGTATCATATAAATTAGAACAGCGGAAATCGAATATAAGAAAAAAGAAAAGAGTTAAGAGAGAGAAGCACGTGAGAATACCGCAGCCACAACAAATACGTTATGAACAGAGGCGGCCAAAGTACGATACGGTAAATGTTGGGTGACTAAATATGCTTCAATTTTTATTTATTTATTTATTTTGGTTTGTTTGTTAACTGGAAGTTGTAATGTTTGTATTAAAATGCTACTCCTACTAAAGATTATGTAAACCATCTTTATAGTTTAATATATATCTGTTAGATATTCTTTTTTATTTAATGCAAAGAAATAAATAACTTTTTATGTAACAGTTTTAAATAGTAAATATATATGGAGTAGGAGGTTAAGTTACTTCTTCATAAATGATTCATATTTATTAAATTGATAGTTTCTTAATTTGTAACTTTGTTAATAAAAGGATATTAATTTTTTAAAAACTTGATGTTACTTGTCTTTATAACAATTTTATCATTAAAGCAAGAATGATTTTTCATTATATTAACCTGATTTGGCTTTTTACAATTTTCTGAAGGATGAAAACATAGATGATGTGCCTATTTAAGGAATATCTTTTGAAAATTAAATATATATCAATTTTTTCATTATCTCAAAAACCTAATCTTTCTATTTTATGTTTTCGAACTTTCAGTCATGAGTTTACGTATTTGGGAGTGTTGTAGAACCTTGGGGAGTGATTGGTCTAAACGATTTGCATCCTAATAGAGTCGAAATTGCTTTTAGTGATTTTTCATGACATAATATTTATTCAGTGAAGTTGTTTATGTTCTTTTCTTGTTTATTGTCAATATTGTCAATTATTTTTTCAACAGTTTGAAAGTGATTTTATATATAATATTGATACATGACTATTTACTTGAACAAAACTCTTCCTGATCTATCAATGCTTGAGCCTTTGAAAGAACACAATTTTAAATGTTGGTCAAGGGAACTTCTGATTTTATTTGAATAATTAGAAGTTGATTATGTTTTTGTTCAACAAACATCCTACTAATTTCTAACATTGTTGTTGATGTTGCTAACACTACTACATGGTTCTAGCATGTTATGGTTATTGATGCTGCTTCTAACAAGAAGTTCGATAAAGACAACAAAACAATTAGGGAATATTTACTGAACCGTATGACTAATCTTTTATTTGATTTATTTGTTACTTATAAATCAGTTAAGAAAATATGGAACATTTTGGAAAAGAAATATGGTAAGGACGATGCAGGAAAGAAAAAGTATATTGTTGGACAGTAAGTTAAGTTCTATATGGTTGCCAATAATCCAATCATAAAATAGGTTCACGAGTATGATAACTTGTATGTTGATGCTCTAAACGAGGGCATGAATATGTGTGAGATTTTTTTAGGCTAATGTTCTCCTTGAAAATTTTCTACCATCTTGGAATGATTATATAAACCAACTGAAGCATAAGAAAAAGAATTTGACTCTTTGTCACATAAAGACTGAGGAGATAAATCATCTCAAAAATAAGACGGAAGCTCTTTATCTTAACTCTTCTAAGGTGTGGAATCTTTTGGTATTATCGTAGAAGACAGGTTCAAAGGCAAATAGAAGAAAGTCCTGAAAAAAGAACATGTGAAGAAGAAAATCACGTCAACAAGTCGGTGTAACAATCCGTATGTCATTACGAGGGGAATAAGCTTAGAACACCCTAACTGGCCTAGGTGGGGGATAGAAAAATGTTATTGAGTAAGATAGTGAAAATTTTGATCTTAAGGAGTGGGTTGAGAGCGGGAATTGGGATCTATTGGTTACGGGGCACTGCTGCGACAATGGAATCTCCACTGCAGCAAGACCGACGTGATGGTCGGAGTTTCGCTGTAACGGACCTAGAGAATAGCCGTTGGATTCGGCGTAGCAGAAAAGTGACCGCTACAGCAGACTATGAAAATCAAAATGTGGGTTTTAAATGGAATTTCAGGGGTTATACCCCATTATTTCAAAGCACGAACTCCCAAGAGCTAGAGACTATTTTCTCCTAGAGTAGTCAATTTCCCTTCTCAAGGTAAGAGACTCGAATTACTCTATCTATGGTTGATTACTTAACACCTAGGAATCAAAGGGGGGGACCCTTAATGGTGATTTTGCTGGTAAGAGAACCCTAGGATGGTAGAACTAAGGTTGAATCATGGGGAAACTAATGGGTGTTGATTTTAAGTTTAAAAGGGAGTAATGATCACTCCCTAATGCATAGTTCTTGAACGTGGTTCATGTGGAAATTTAGACCTAGAACTAGGTGAAATTGATACTTTACCCTTAAAATTTCCTTAAAGAGGGTTTGAGGGAGCAATGGCTAAGAATTGAGCCCTGGGAAACGAGGTGGTTTCTGGTAATGGGTAGAATGGGGTGGGTTTGTATTTCCAAAGACCTTGTTTTGGTAGAAGACTATTGAATTGCTTTAATCTCTTATTTTTGAGCGTTCGGAAGCGTCGAGGAAAGGCAAGGCTCCAGCATTAGAGTAATTGTCGTTCGAATCCTCTGAATTGAGGTAGGTTATTGTTTAGGAGGAGTTAGACTTTTCATAATGGTATGCATAGATGTGGAACTATAATGTGTATGTTGTCTCTGGACCTTAAGTTTTTTTAATCTTCCTTGTTGAATTCCCTGATTGAGTGATTCCAATGTGATGTGGCTACCTGTGTGATATGGAATAAAGTGTATATGTTGTTCATGTCTTTTGTACTTGCTGAAAATGATTGAACCATTTAAAAAGGGTTAAGTTAACGGGGTTCAGACCCCCTAAAAGTCATAACAACAGACTAATGATAATATATGTACTATGAGAATGAATGTGAATAATATGAATATCCTAAAATGAATTCCTCATGTCCGAGATGAGCAATGATTGACTGAGTGGCTTGTGTCCGAATGAAGCATTCAGACGAGCATATGAGTGGGAGCGGGTACCACATCGGATAGTACATGAATTTCTAGAGTCCTCTGCAGGTCATGACTAGAAGGGAAGAAATAAGACCCTCTAGCATATGTGTACATCGATGTTCAGTGACCGAGTGTTCATGGTGATATGACGGAGGCGTGTGCCCAGCATGTCAACATTTATCGTGTTACTAATGTATTGTAAGAATTGTGAGAATTGGACTATGTATGTGTATTTAACTGAACTGAACTTGTCATCATGTGTTTGACGTCTGAATTATTGAGGCTTGCAGTGGCTTGATTGATGGAATATTTAAAAGAGAATTAGCGATAGAGTTGTGAAATCTTTGAGAATGACTCATTCTATACCTTATGAGGTTACGTACATAGTGTCTATCGTTTATTAATGATTGTGGAATACGTGGATGATTATGATGATGTATAGGTTTTAAAGAGTTGGTGAAAAGTTGAATGTGCAGCAAAGTTGAGTTACTGCAGCAGGACTTGTTTCATCGCGGCGAGACTATGGCAGCGGTCAAGCGACAACTGCAGCGATGACCCAATCTAGTGAGCAAGCCGGTTAGCACTTGAGTAGATTTAATTCCTGAAATGAGTATGGTAATGTATGAATGATGTTCTGGACTGATTTCACATTATTGTCTATATGTATGTATGTTATTATATATGGTTGGCCGATGATGCCTATCAATACTGTGTTTTGTACTGACGCTACTCCTGCACTTCTTTTATGAATGCAGAATCTGATCCCGCAAGTTCATCTCGACCTCACCTTTAGAGCAGCGACAGACTTTTTGAAAGGTGAACGATGCAGGATGTGCTGTTCTACTCCTCCTCTGAAGATGCTCTCATCCATACATTTGCAGTTTTATTTATTTTTATTTTAAATCAATCTTAGGCATATGAATAGACGTGTAAAGTGCAATGAAAAGGTTTTGGGAATATTTTGTAGGAGTTGGTTTTTGGTTCTCTTAAGTTATTTCAATGATTTGTTCATTTATTTCCAAAGGTGTTATATTTTTTCTGAATGTTGGAGTTTTGGGGAATATAGTTGTGATTGATTGATTCGCCTATCAGGGATTAGTGTGGGTGCCAATCATGGTCATTCGGGTCGTGAAAAATTTAATATCAGAGCCCTAGGTTCACTGATCTCATTTAACTAAGACGGGTCTAGTAGAGTCTCACGGATCAGTGCGGAGACATCCCCAGCTTATCTTCGAGAGGCTGCAGGACTTTAGGAAAACTCTCTTAAACTTCCTTTTCGAGTGATTACTTGATTTCAATTGGTATCTGGTGATCTAAATTAGTATCTAACAACTCTTCTTTATTTCTCTCACAGATGGTGAGAACACGTGCAGGCAGAAACAGAGACGGAGCACGCGAGCTAGCAGCAGCAGCCGTAGTTTGCGGCAGAGGACGGGGTCAAGGTCACTAGTTGAGGTATTCTGCTGTCAAAGGAGGGGCCCGCGCTCCTGCTCCAGTTCGAGAGAGTTCAGCATCTCCCGTACCACCGGCAGTCCAAGAGAGAGTGGCTGTGGAGGTGGAGGTTCCTACCTAGGGAGAGGTTGTACTCGCTCCAGCATCCTCCAAGGTTCTGGCTCAGGTTCTTAACCTTTTGAGTGGCCTCGTGAGTAATGGGATAGCGCCAGCAACTCCTGCAGGGCAGCAGTTAGGGATACAACATGCAACTGTTGTGGCTCCTCGTATTAAGGATATATCAAAGACTATGATATTTCCAATCGGGAGTTGGACCGATAATGATTAGGAAGGAACATGACCTGTTCTAGAGGTTAACCAAGATGAAGCCTCCCACCTTCCATGGTACTGAGGCGGAGGATGCCTACGAATTTATAATTGATTATCATGAGAGGCTCCATAAAATGGGAGCAGTGGAAAAGTATGGGGTGAAGTTTGTCACCTTTCACTGATGGGTGATACTAAGCTTTGGTAGAGTGCAAACCAACTGATGGGTGATACTAAGCTTTGGCGGAGTGCAGATCAGCAGGGTCACCATCATTGATTTGGACCCAGTTCTACTCCACATTTCTTGAGAAGTATGTACCCTGTACCCTGAGAGATAGGAGGCAGGACGAGTTTACCACCATCGAGCAGGGGAGCTCTTCAGTCGCAACATACGAGGCCCGATTTCACTCCATGTACAGGTATCTTCTGCCATTACTGCCCATAGAAGAAGAGAGGATCAGGTGATTTGTTGAAGGCCTAAATGTGGGGCTTTAGCTGTCAGCCCTTTAGATGGTTTTAACATGTAAGACCTTTCAGGAGGTAGAGAGGCTAGGGCTGCTTCCTTCCCACTGCGTCCTTCCTTGTGTGTCGGAGATATAAAGCGAGTGCACCGGAAAAGAAAGGAAACTGGATCGATCTATTCTATGGTGAAGCATCCGAAGCATAACTGCACACTCACACGATCTTTTCCAAGAGATAGGAGCATTCGGTGGAACCGGTGAACTACACTTGCTTCTGGATAGATGTGTGGGACAGAGGGTTGGAGTATGTAAAGAACGTGGAGGGGGTGAAACAGGAGGGTTACACGAAGAATGCCGAGAAGAAGGCTTAGAAGTTTGGTTCTTACAGCGGCTCTTTTGCCAGGACTCCGGTACCTCAGGACTACTAGGACGCCCTGTTCAGTCAGTCATACAGGTTTCAACTAGGGGATTGTTAGGGACCACTCCACGACTAGAGGGTATAGTCAGAGTTAATCAGATAATTCACTCAAACTTTAGGTCCCTTCCTATTTCTTCGGTTCCGATTCAGAGATCGGTGATTGAGAAGGTCTGTCATGAGTACAGAGAGTATGGCCATATTCGCAGATGGTGTCCCAGATTTGAACAGGGTGGGCAGATTATTTTGCACCCAGCTCCTCAAGCTCTGCCCCTGTCGGGAGAGGAGGGAGAGCATTCAGCAGGGATCGCCCCTAGTTAAGGAGGGGCAGTCATCCAGTGGTAAGAGGTGGCACCCAGACAGGTAGATGAGGTACTCAGACCGGAAGGGGTGGTATTCAGTTCGGTAGAAGGGTTGCATAGCTCAACAGGGGCAGTTCTCAGGTGGGTAATCAGGCTCACTTCTATGCATTTTCGGGTAGGCCCGAGGTAGAGGCTTCCGACGCTATTATCACAGGTATGATCTTTGTGTCCAAAAAAAGTCTATGGCTTTGTTTGATTCGGGTTCTACTTTTTTCTATGTGTCTGCTTATTTTTCTTTGGGATTAGATCTTGCTTGTGATGTACTTGATGCTCCTATCCATATGTTTACTCCTGTTGGGGATTATATGGTGGTAGATAGGGTCTGTCATGATTGCCTAATTGACTTTATGGGGTTTGATACTATAGTAGATTTAGTGATATTAGACATGGTAGATTTTGATATGATTCTGGGAATGATCTGGTTATCTCCTTACCATACCATCTTAGATTGCCATGTTAAGACCGTCACTATATCAGGCCCAGGGTCATCCAGGTTAGAGTGGAAAAGGAATTGTAACCTTGCTCCTAAAAAATTCATCTCTTATGTTCGTGCCTGTAAATTGATAGAGCGGAGGAGTTCAGCATATCTAGCTCATATTCGGGATACCAGTTCTGAAGGTCCTTCTATAGAGTCGATTTTGATAGTTTGAATTTTTAGAGGTATTTTCCGCGGATCTGCCTGGCATGCCGCCAGACCGCGATATTAATTTTTGTATAGATTTAAAGCCAGGGATTCAACCCATTTCTATTCCACCGCACAGAATGGCACCACCTGAGTTGAGAGAACACAAGGAGAAGTTGTAGAAATTGCTTAGTAATGGGTTTATCAGGCCGAGTGTATCTCCATGGGGTCCCTCGATCTTGTTTGTAAAAAAGAAGGACGGTAGTATGCGGATGTATATTGATTATCGCCAGTTGAATAAAGTAGGATAAATATCCTCTCCTTTGAATAGATGACTTGTTTGATCAGTTACAAGGAGCAGTTGGTGTTCTCCAAGATGGACTTGAGATCGAGCTATCATCAGCTGAGGATTCGTGCTGAGGATATTCCCAAGACGGCTTTTCATACCAGGTATGGACATTATGAGTTCCTAGTCATGTCCTTCGAACTCACTAATTCTCCAGCAACATTCATGAGCTTTATGAATGGTATCTTCAAACCTTATATAGATTCATTCGTAATCATATTCATTGATGATATCTTGGTATACTGTAAGACTAATCAGGTACATGAGAATCATTTGACAATTGTGTTGGGGTTGCTGAAGGAAAAACAATTGTACGCCAAGTTTACCAAATGTGAAATTTGGCTGGAGTCGGTATCTTTTCTGGGGCATGTGGTTCCAAGGAAGGGATTAAGGTAGATCCACAGAAGGTGGAGGCGGTCCGAAATTAGGCTAGACCTACTATGGTGACTGAGATTCGGAGTTTTGTGGGACTAGCCAGTTGCTACCGTCGGTTTGTGAAGGGATTTTCATCCATTGCTTCGGTATTAACAAGGTTGAATTAGAAGGATGTGCTCTTCCAATGGTCTGAGGAATGTGAAGAGAGCTTTCAAAAGCTGAAAACCTTGTTAACCACGGCACTAATCCTGGCCCTACTGGTGGAAGGTAAAGATTTTATATTTTATTGTGATGCCTCATGGTCTAGGTTGGGTGTTGTGTTAATGCAGAAAGGGTGGGTTATTGCTTATGCATTGAGGTAGTTAAAGGTGCATAAGAAGAATTACCCAATGCATGAGCTGGAGTTGGCAGCAATGGTGTTCACTCTGAAAATCTAGAGGCATTATTTATACGGGGCCCGTTGCAAGGTATTCACAGACCATCGCAGCCTGCAATATGTGTTCTCCTAGAAAGATCTCAACTAAGACAAAGGAGATGAATGAAGCCGTTTAAATATTATATGTGATGACCCTGTATCACCCAGGAAAGGCAAACATGGTGGTCGATGCCTTGAGCCGAAAGGCAGTGAGTATGGGCAGCTTAGCTTGTTTGGAAGCTACTCAGTGGCCAAGGGCCAGAGAAGTCCAGACACTAGAAAAAAACCTGATAAGACTTTCATTAACGAAAACAGGTGGAATCCTAGCTAGCATGGAGGCTAAGTCATTACTGCTAGAAGAGATAAAAGTCAGACAGTTTGAGGATACAAAGCTGAGCAAGATTCGAGACAAGGTTCTGCGAGGGGAGGCTAAGAAAGCGGTGCTAGATGATGAAGGGGTCCTGAGGATAAAAGAACGTGTGTGTGTTCCCCGGGTTGATGACCTAATTAAAACCATCCTGATAGAGGCTTACAATTCGAGGTACTCCATCCATCCTGGGGTTACTAAAATATACCATGATTTGAAGCAGCATTATTGGAGGGGCGGGATGAAGAGGGACATTGTTGATTATGTCGCCCAGTGCTTGAACTATCAGCAGGTGAAGTACGAGAACCAGAAGCCTAGGGGAGTACTTCAGAGGATGCCCATCCCAGAGTGGAGATGGCAGAGGATAGCAATAGACTTCCTGGTGAGTCTTCCACAAACATTGGTGAAGTTTGACTCCATTTGGGTCATTGTTGACAGACTGACTAAGTCTGCCCACTTCCTACCTGTCCAAGTAACTTATAATGTTGAGAGACTGGACAAATTATATGTGAAGGAGGTGATTCAGTTGCATGGTGTGCCAATTTCGATCGTGCCAGACAGGAGTACTCAATTCACCTCCTATTTCCGGAGGATTTTACAGGCAGTATTAGGCACCAGATTGGACTTGAGTACAACCTTCCATTCGCAGACAAACGGGTAGTTAGAAAGGACCATCCAGGTGTTAAACGACATACTCCAGGCCTATGTGATAGATTTTGGTGGCCGTTGGATTAAATTCTTGCCCTTGGTAAAGTTTTCTTACAACAACAGTTATCATTCAAGCATTGGCATGGCGCCATTTGAAGCTCTGTATAGGAGAAAATGTAGGTTTTTAATTGGATGGTTCGACATTGAGGTGAGACCCTTGGGAACTGACTTGCTTAAAGAGTCCTTGGAAAAGGTTTTGGTAATTCAAGAACGTCTGGTAGCTGCTCGAAGCAGGCAGAAGCAGTATGCAGATAGGAAAGTGATTAAATATGGAGTTCATGGAGGGAGAGCAAGTGTTGCTCAAGGTATCCCCTATGAAGAGAGTGATGTGGTTTAGTAAGCAGGACAAGCTTAGCCCGAGATATATTGGAACGTTTGAGATTCTCCGACGTGTGGGGGAAGTGGCTTATGAATTAGCACTGCCGCTAGGACTGTTAGGAATATATCCCACCTTCCATGTTCCCGTGTTGAAGAAGTACCATGGAGATAGGTCATACATAATCAAATGAGACTTGGTGTTGCTAGATGAGAATTTATATTATGAGGAAGAGTTAGTGGTGATAGTAGATAGAGAAGTTCGAAAGTTAAGATCAAAGGAGATTGCAACGGTAAAGGTCCAGTGGAAGAATTGTCCCATAGAGGAGGCCATTTGGGATACCGAGGTTGACATGCGGACCAAATACCCTCAATTATTTGTGGAATATGGTATGCTCTTTTCTTGCTTTTGTAGGCCGTTCAAGGATGAACGGTATTTTAATTGGTATTTGATGTAACGGCCCGTATGTCATTACGAGGGGAATAAGCTTAAAACACCCTAACTGGCATAGGTGGTGGATAGAAAGGTGTTATTGAGTGAGATAATGAAAATTTTGATGTTGAGGAGTGGGTTGAGAGCAGGAATTTGGAGCTACTGGTTACTGGAGACCGCTGCAGTGGTAGGATTTTTGTTGTAGTGAGACCGTCACGATGATTGCAGTTCCGCTGTAACGGAACTAGAGAATAACCATTGGATTCGCTATAGCGGGTCTGCTGCAGCGAAAAAGTGACCGCTATAGCAGACTATGGAAATCAGAAAGTGGATTTTAAGTGAAATTTCATGTGTTATACCCCATTATTTCCAAAGCATGAACTCCCAAGAGCTAGAGGTTATTTTCCCCTAGAGCAGTTAATTTCCCTTCTCAAGATAAGAGACTCGATTTACTCTATCTATGGTTGATTACTTAACACCTAGGAATCAAAGGGAGGACCCCTAATGGTGATTTTGCTAGTAAGAGAACCCTAGGATGGTAGAACTAGGGCTGAATCATGAGAAAACTAATAGGTGTTGATCCTAAGTTTAAAAAGGGAGTAATGATCACTTCCTAATGCGTAGTTCTTATAGAACGTGGTTCGTATGAAAATTTAGATCTAGAACTAGGTGAAATTGAGACTTTACCCTTAAAATTGCCTTAAAGAGGGTTTGAGGGAGTAATGGCTAAGAATTGAGCCCTGGGAAAGGAGGTGTTTTGTGATAATGGGTAGAATATGGTGGGTTTGTATTCCCAAAGCCATTGTTTTGGTAGTAGACTATTGAATTGATTTAATCTCTTATTTTTAGACTTTAAGAATTTGGAAGCGTCGAGGAAAGGCAAGGTTCTAGCAGAGTGATTGTCGTTTGAATCCTCCGAATCGAGGTTGGTTATGGTTTATAAAGAGTTAAACTTTTCATAATGGTATGCATAGATGTGGAACTATAATGTGTATGTTGTCTCTAGACCTTAAGTGTTTTTAATCTTCCTTGTTGAATTGCCTGATTGAGTAATTCTAATGTGATGTGGATACCTGTGTAATGTGGAATAAAGTATATATGTTGTTCATGTCCTTTGTACTTGTTGAGAATGATTGAATCGTTTAAAAAGGGTTAAGTTAATGGTGGTAGAATGAGACCCCCTAAAAGTCATAACAACGGACTATTAATAATATATGTACTATGAGAATGAATGTGGATAATATGAATATCCTGAGATGAGTGCCTCGTGTCCGAGGAGAGCATCCAGGCGAGCAATAATTGACTGAGTGGCTCATATCTGAGGAGAACATCCGAACAAGCATATGAGTGGGAGCGGGTACTACGCCGATACAGTACATGAATTTCTAGAGTCCCCTACAGGTCATGACTAGAAGGAAGAAATAAGACCCTCTGGCTTGTGTGTACGTCGATGTTCAGTGACCGAGTGTTCATGGTGATGTGATGGAGGCATGTGTCCCGCATGTCACCATTTGTTGTGTTATTGATGTATTATAAGAATTGTGAGAATTGGACTGTGTATGTGTATTTAACTGAGCTGGACTTGTGGTCATATATTTGTCGTCTGAATTGTTGAGGCTTGCAAAGACTTGATGGATGGAATATTTAAAAGAGAATTAGTGATAGAGTTGTGCAATCTTTGAGAATGACTCATTCTATACCTTATGTGGTTACGTGGTGTCTATCATTTATTGATGACTGTGGCATACGTGGATGATTATAATGATGTATAGGTTGTAATGAGTTGGTGAAACATTGAATGTGTAGCTAAGTCGAGCTACTTCCAAGGTAGTACCGCTGCAGCGGGACTTGTTCCGCCGCAGCAAGACTATGGCAGCAGTCAAGCCACCGCTTCAACGACGGCCCAATCCAATGAGCAGGTCGGTTAGCACCTGAGTGCATTTAATTCCTTAAATGCTATGCATAAATGATGTTCTGGACTGATTGCACATTGTTGTCTATATGTATGTATGCTATTATTTAAGGTCAGCAGATGATGCCTACCAGTATTGCGTTTCGTACTGACGCTACTCCTGCACTTTTTTCTGAGTGTAGAATATGATCCCGAAAGTTCATCTTGATCTTACCTTTAGAGCATCGGCAAACTTTTTGATAGGTGAGCGACGTAGGATATGTTGTTCTACTCCTCCTCCTTAGATGTATCTCGTCCGGATATTTGAAGTTTTATTCATTTTTAGTTTAAATCAATCTTAGACATGTGAATATACGTCTAAAGTGTAATAACAATCAGGTTCTGAAAATATTTTGTAGGAGTTGATTTTTTATTCTCTTAAGTTATTTTGATGATTTGTTCATTTATTTTCAAGGGTATTATATTCTTTCTGAATATTTGGGTTTTGAAAAAAATAATTAGGATTGGTTGGTTCGCCCATGGGGGTTAGTGTGGGTGCCAATTACGGTCATTGGGGTCATGACAGTCAGAGAGCCAAATTCAAAAATTAAAGGGATCTCATTTTGACCACATGAAACTTAGCCACGGGGCTGTTGAGTGGTATCTAAGACAAAAGCATAACTTGAAACAAAGAGGACAAAGTGATATCCAAGTTTATTTAGTTAAGGAAAATAAAATGATTGTTGCTGTGATCATTGAGGTGAATTTGGTGGCTAACAAGACTGTCTGGATGTTAGACACAGACGCTTCAAGGCTTTTTTATGCCAAAAAGAAATTATTTCATGACTTTGAGGAGTCCACTGATGATGAGTGTGTTTACATGGATAACTTCAGTACTGTTGGAGTTATGGGTAAAGAAAAAGTCTTTCTTAAATTCTTCTAAAATTATATTAGTCTTAAACAATATTTTGCACATTCTTTCCCTCCGTGAAAACTTAATGTCTGGAGTACTTCTCAATAAAGCAGGACTTAAACTTATTTTTAAAGTTGATAAAATAATTATTTCTCGTGGAGAAGATTTTTGGGAATGCTTATCTTATTAGGATTTTATATGTATCGAATTTTTTAAGAGATTGCCAATAATGCAAGTGTTAATAATTCTGCTTATATTGTTGAGTCTATTGATTTGTACTTGTTAGACTAGGTGATGCTAATATTGCTTCTATTAAAAAATTTCAAAAAAGAGAGTTGACCCTGTGATAAAAATTGATGATTTTTGTTAGTGTCGTGTATATGCAAAAACAAAGCTTGCCAACAAATCTTTCAAACATGTTATTAGTAGAAAGACTAAATTATTTAAAATACTGCATTCAGACTTAGCTGATTTCAAGAACGCTATTAGTCTGTTAGCAAAGGTGAAAAGAAGTATTACATTATTTTTGTGGATGACTTTTTTAGATACACTAAGAAATATCTTCTTAAGTCTAAAGATTAGGTTGAAAGCATGTTTTTGAAATTCAACGCAGAAGTGAAAATTCAATATAATTAGACAAAAAAATTAAGAGATTTAAATCTAATAGGG
>JACEIK010007357.1:19937-76640 GCA_018107945.1 Datura stramonium
ATAATGAACTATATGTTTTTAAACTCAAATTTATCTAATAGCATATAGGGGAAAGTTTTCTTGTGTGCATGTTATATTTTTATAAAGAGGTTGGTGAAGCTTGTTTTCCCCCACAATGGCACATCTTTCAAAAGTTTCTCAGAAACTCAAGGTCTTCCGCTACCAACTTGAAAGCAACGAATTCAGATTTCATGGTAGAACGTGCTATACAAGTTTGTTTGGATGATTTTCATGAAATAGCACCTGCACCCAAGTAAACATATAGTCACTGGTAGAACTAACTTCATCATTGTCAGTTACCTAGTTTACATCACAAAAACCTTCTAAAACAATAGAAAATTTATTAAAATGTGAATATCAATTCATAGTACCTCTCAAGTACCTTAGAAAGTGATGAAAAAATTTCAATATTTACTATTGAATTATGACTATATCTACTCACTCTACTAACAACATAAGCTATATCAGGCGAGTATATTTCATGAGAAATATTACACCTTCAATTATTTTAGCATGTTCAGTTTAAGAAACACTAATTTTTTTATTTTTTTCTCAAGTGTATGGTAGGATCATAAGGAGTTCTAATTGAAGCTACATCAAAATAATTAATTCTTTTCAACATCTTCTCGATATAATGAGATTGACACAAAAAGAAATCTTTAACAATTCTTTTAATTTTAGGTCCCTAAAATCACATTTGCTTCTCCAAAATCTTTAATTTCAAACTTAGAAGATAAAAAAATTCTTAGTCTCATTAACAAATATTCACATTAGGGCCAATGATTAACATGTCATTCACACACAAATATATAATCGCACAATCTGGTCTTATCATTTTGAAATAAACATAAGTATTAGATGAATTAACAACAAAATCATTATTCATTAATGTGTCATTAAATTTTTCATATAACTATGTATGTCTACTTTGGGCTATACAAAGACTTCCTCAATTTGCTTCTTTTATCTTCCTGTCCTAGGACCATAAAACCCTCAGGATGGGTATAGATTTCTTCCTCTCAACGTTCATACATGTCATTTCGACGTCATTTAGTGTACTTACTAATCTATGAATAGCAACTAAAGTAACAAGAGTCCCAATGTTCACTATTTTAGTAACAGGAGAATAAGTATCAAACTAATCAATATCTTTATGGGTTAAAACCCCTAATTACAAGTCTAACCTTATAATTACCAATCATATCAGGTATCAATTCCTTCTTAAAAATTCATTGCTACTTATGGATTTACAACCTCTAGGAAAAGCATATAAGTCCGAAGTGTGATTAAAAACTATGGTGTCAAAATTCACTTTTAATGGTTTCTCTCCAAAATATCTCATTTATTCATCTCATTGCTTCAGCATAAGTCTTAGCGTCTTCTTCCATTAATAGATATACACTAATTCATCATTTAAAGTTTCAAAGTCAAAATTTTCTTTTAAGAAGATAGTGATAAAATTAGGACCAAAGTTAGTCTCAATTCTACGTTTTTTACTCCTAAATTTATTTTCGTGCTCATTAGTAATAACATCAGAAGAAGGCACAACACAAGAATTAATAAATATAAACATAGAAACATTATTTTGCACATCACTAGACACATTATTTTTCAAAGGAAAAACATGCTAAAAAAATTACATCTCTAGATTCACAAATAAAATAATCATTCAAAGACATAAATCTATATGTAACACTATTTTGAGCATAATCAATAAATACAGTAACAAATATCATAGAACCTACATTTATCGGTTTAAAATCAGATAGACCAACCTTAGCCATATACGCTCACACTAATGATTGGGATTGGTAAAAATAGTGTGTACAATAAAAAAAAATGCATATTCGCATCAGACATGGTGCAATTACACAGTTGTTAAAATATGTATGATTCGAAAGAAATTTTGTGGATCCTTTAATCAAGGGTTTGACAAAAAAAAATGATCCTTGAAATGTCGAGGGGAGTGGGGCCAACACTCATTGATTGAGATAGTATGGTGGATACCCGTTTATGATCAAACGAAGTCATAGAAACCCTCAATATACACTATATTTCCTAGCTCTATGGCTTGAGGTAATGTTTTATAAGATTGATCTTATTTCGCTCTTAATAATTTCATAGCCTTAAGGGGATCTGTTTAAGATAAACTTGATGGAATACCTACATGAGTGTAAGTGTGTTATTGTATTTTAATGAAAGAATTGGGTCGTATTTCTAGAGAATTCCTGAAACTCAGGGTGTGTGTATGACCATAAAAACACTTTTTAGTATTGAGAGTTTGAATAAACTTAAGGATATGGTATGTGTTGTGGGAGTTTCAACTTATATCCATTTAATTCAAGAGTACTTCACTTTGTGGATATTTATTGCTGTCTTATTTCACTACATGTCAATTCGAATCGAAAAGATATTAATACTTAGGTACATGTTCTTTCCTTTTACCAAAAAATAGTTCCTATTCTTTATGTTTGTATTAGTAGGAGATTGGTGATATTATTTTTTTTTATTTAATGTAAAGAATAAATAATATCTTGTAACTCTCCACAATTAATCTGTATAACATCTCTAAATTTAAAGTATATATGGGATGAGAGAATTAAGTTATTTATTCGTAAATGATTCACATTCATTCAAATGACGGTTTCTTAAATCGTAACTTCGACAATGAAAATATATTAGCTTTTCAAAAGACTTGAAGTTACTTATCTTTATGACAATTTTGTCACTAAAGCAAGAATGATGTTTTATTACGTTAACCCCATTTGGCTTCTTACGTTTTTCTAATGGACAAAAATATAGATAATGTACTTATTTAAGGAGCATCATTTGTGTTTTCTAATTATTTCAAAAAGTTATTCTTCTCATTCTATTTTTCTAGGCAATTATTTCTTGCAACTCCAACTTTCAACCACAAGTGCAAGTATTTGGGAGTGTGGTATGAAATCTAGTGGAGCAATCGATCTAAACGATTTGTACCCTCAATAATCGAAAATCGCTTTTAAAACAGTGAATTACCACGCACAGTATTTGTTCCCTAATCTCATTTCTATTTTGTTCTTGTTCATTGTCAATATTATCAGTTGTTTTTCCAACAATATCTACTAAATATAGTACTTAAAATGTTTGTCAAATTGCATTAACGACAAACACCAAAGGAACTATCAAAATTCTAAGGATATCATAACATTTTCCCCTTGCTCCTTTTTTCGCCAGTAAATCAACAACTTAAATTTTGCTTCCTGTATATATTCCAGACTGTTATATTCGTAAATAACTCCATTAATGACTTTTAAAAAAAATTATTAAAAGACCACTTTAATTTACTTGATTGAAATTACTTAACAAGCATTGAATATGGAGGTTGATTTGATAAATAAATAGTTACTATATCTTGGAATTTTGTTTAGGGAATTTTAATATTATAAAAATATTTATTTTTCATATTCATAATGATGAATGTGACATACTATTCCATAATCTCCATTTTATTATTCTACCTCATTATACCTTGTAACCTATGTAACCTATGTAACCTCTAAGACATAATTCTTCCATTAGTTACTCACTTTATTACCCACATTTTTTCAATTTATTACAAGGAAGAATTCTTCACCTATAAATAGCGGTAGTCTTGTGTTGGAGTACAAAAAAAAAGAGAGAGTGAAAGAAAGTAAGTAAAAAAGAGTTTCTATTTAGCTAAAGGAAGGTGTTTTTTTTGTGGAGCTTTGGACTCAACACTTGTCCAGAGTTTGTTTGAGTCATATAGTGTTGCTGAGCTGTTGTATCCTGGAGGGAACAAGTCGAGAAGATTACTGCTGGATCGGTAAAGTTTTGTTGCAGTGGGCTTGAATCTTCTTAAAGAGAGCGAGATATCTGCGCCTCAACCTGAAAATATTTATTTTCTTCATTTTTATTTTTTCAATTGTAATTGTAATTTCACCAACAATTTAAGGAGATTCAATGGCTACAATTGAAAAATCTGCAGATGTCAAGATGGGCTTAACAAGCCATTTCGGTTTAACGGTACTCATTCAAGAAATGGAAGGGTAAAGTACTTTTCTACTTAAGTCTTCTCAATGTCTCTTATGTGTTAACTGAGAAGAATCCAAATAAAGTAGACAACTCTTCCATGAATGATGATGAACTAATTTCTCTTTATGAGAAAGTAGAAAAGTACGATGACGATTCCTACAAATGTCGGTATTATCTTCTTAATTGTCTATCTGATAATTTTTATGATTATTATGATAGAACTTACTCTAGTGCAAAGAAAATTTGGAAAGCATTGCAGAGTAAGTATGATACCGAGAAGGCTGGAGCGAAAAAATATGGTGCTAGCAGATTTTTTCGTTTTCAAATGGTGGACAACAAATCAGTAGTAGACCAAGCTCAAGACTTTATATTGGTTGTTGGAGAGCTCAGGTCCGAGGACATAAAAATTGGAGATAACCTTATGTTTATGGCATAATAGATAAACTTCCACCTTCTTGGAAGGAGTTTCAAAAAATTATGCGCCACAAACAAAAGAAAACCTCACTTGAGACATTGATAATGTGAATCCGCATGGAAGAGGAGGTAAGGGGCCAAGATGCACTTTTACAATCAGAAGAGAGCAACCTCACAACGAAGGTAAATTTAATTACTTCAAATAATGTTGCTCCTGATACTCACAAAAATACTTCTATGAAGCCTAAGAAGAAAAACTTCAAGAAAAATAATGGTAGACCTCCCAAGAAAAATAATGGTGGTAATAACCAAGCAGAAAATCAACAAGGTCAAGATAGAGGATACATGTTTGTCTTTGGAAAGAATGGGCATATTACTCGATTTGCAAACTTCGAAAACGTGATCCTACACCTCAGGCAAGGTTATCGAAGAGCCTTTTGGCGGTGATAACGGACATAAGCGCGGTTGAAAATGTTTGATGGATGGTGGGTGATTGCAGTGCAAACCATCATGCCTTATGACAAGAACTGGTTCAAAATATATACCCTTTTTGAGGAGCCCAAAATGTGCAGCTGCTTGATTCACCATACAAGTGCTTGAAAAAGAGAGATGTCGGGACAGGCTCACCTCTGGAAGGATATTAACATTAAAGATACTTTTTACTCTTCTATGAGAAAAATTTGATGTCTAGTTTTTCATTTTTAATAAATGGAGGCTTCAAATAGGGTATTGAGTCTGATCAATGTAATAGTGAAAAAGGTATTTTATGGGAAAGGTATACTTGTGATGGTGTGTTCATTAGAATGTTGAAATGAATAAAGTTTCTACTTACGTATGTACATGCTCTCTTCTACTAATTTTAGCTCGTTTCTGTCATATCAGCTGATATCTGCGAGGAATCATGAGTAGTTTAGGATTAATCCCAATGGTTAAAAGAATTTTGAAAAATGTGAAGCTTGTAATATTAAAATCATAAGGCCTGCTTTCAAGTTGAAGAAAAGCGATTTATTACCGTTGGTTCCACCTTGATATATGTGAACTTGGAGGAATTTTAACTCACGGAGAAATAGATATTTTGTGCTTTTATTATTGATTTTTTCTAAGTATACATATGTTTTACTTGATGAAAAATAAAAGTGATGCTTTTGAAAATTTAAAATTTATCTCAGGGTTGAAAATGGAGTTTAGCGAGAAAAATAAAAGAATTAGAAGTGATAAATCGTGAATATGAGTCTAATGAGTTTATTCTTTTGTTAGATCATTAGGAATAATTCATCGAAACTACTCCACGTTATTCTCTGCGTCTAATGATTGTAGGAGAAAGAAAAATAGAACTTTAGTTGAGTTATTTCTACCATGCTTATTAGTCAAGTGCACCTCTAAAATTATGTGAGGTGAGATTATTTTATTTGCTAAAATTGTTAAATGTGATTTGGCTCATAAAGGACAAAATTAACACCATTTCAGTTGTGGAAATGTCACAAGCCAAATTTGGGATATCTAAGAGTTTGGGGTTGTCTAGCCTATGCAGGGCAATGGATAAAATTACACAAATTGGGTAAAAAAGTTACACTTATGCTTTCTTGGTTATGCCTTTAAGTAAATCTGACCTAGATTTTTAATCTTGAAGATAATATAATAATAGAATCAGGTGATGCTATTTTTTCAAAATAAATTTTCATTGTAAAAATAGTAGAGTCGAAAATTTGGAAGAAAATATTTTTGTCACTACTAATTCTTCTACTTCTATCTTGAAATAAAGAAAATGATGATTTAGAATTAAGAAGAAGTAAAAGAGCTAGAGTAGGAAAAAAAATTTGTATTAGAAATAATTCCTCAATGATTCTCATTAAGATCAACGTATATATACAAAACCGAAGCATGATATGTGCTAATTCTAAGGGATCAGTTAGCATGATATGTGCTAATTCTAGGGATATAGTGCATGATATGTGCCTAATTCTAAGGGATACGATTAGCATGATATGTGCCTAATTCTACGAGATCTGATTAGCACTTGAAATTATATATGCCTAAATATATTACATATATTTAAAAAAACCACAATAAACCGGAGGTTGTGGACCGAGACTGTCACGTAAATCTTCAAATAGAACTCGCGGTAGACCCTTGGTAAAGATATGCAGATCTGTATCGAGGAAGGTACATGAAGAACACAGGCACGACCACGAGCAACTTTTCCGTACAAAATGAATGTCCATCTCAATATATTTTGATGTTGATGTTGCTAGTTATAGATAAGTAAATACTTTTGTATTGTCACAATAAATAAGTGTAGCCTGTTTTGGCGGACAATCCTTAATAAAGCAAATTTACAGCCTTAACGCATGATTCGGATACTACATTTTCCTATACTCGGCTTCAGCCTTTGGACCGAAAGAGTAGGTTGTCTCTTAGAAGATAAGAAATCGATTATCACCCAAGCCACAACCAGAGGTAGATCGTCACGTATCCGAACGCCATTGTCGACATCGGTATAAAGAAACAAGGGATGAAGCAGAAGATAGTAGAATGGAGACCATGATCAGTGTACATGATCTCTAAGAATAATGCGTTGAGAGCTTGCATATGATCAACTCTTGCGGATCATGCATATGTAAACACTTGTTGAGCATTATAACAAATATGCAGAATTGGGTGAATGTAGATATTGAAGCCCCGGCCAAGACTCCTATATAAAAGGCGGGGTCCTCATAGAAATTACTAGAAGTAGCACTAACCTTCTCCTTTGTGTCAACAGGAGTAGAAGATGACTTGCAAGAAGACATTCGGCTCGCTCAATTTGTTGCTCGGCATACTTGCGTTGTGAAAGGAACGCCACCACCCTTGTGAGAAAGCGCAATGCTAAATAATTTAAGGACCAAGATCCCTCATAGCAAACTCTGAGCCGAGAAGCTTCAAAATAGACAGCCGGAGAGCATAGAAGATTAAGTGAATAATATCATCAACATAAATCAAGCAAAATATATGCCATATCCGATCCCTTGCGATAAATAAATAACGAATTATACTTACTATTAGAGAAACCAGAAATGACATAATCGGCCAAATCGCTTCATACCATTCGGGGTGCCTATTTGAGTCCATACAATGACTTACATAACAACCTCTATGAATCTGGATGAGTACGATCCCGATACCCCAATGGTTGATGCATATACAACATTTTTGTATAGCTCACCATGAAGAAGCATTTTCTTTCTGTGATGAATAGGCCATGCCTTTGTGAGAGAAAGAGAAAGAGCTGCTGCGAATGGTAGCCGGTTTCACCATCGGACTAAATGTTTACATACAATCAATGTCCACTGAGTTTTTCCCATCACCTACAAGACCCAGGCTTTGCCTCTCAAAAACACCATGATTTTCTTTATGACCAATCCACATAAAACGAATAACATTCACATTAGGTGGGCCGGAGCACCCAGCTCCACGTCTTGTACAATAAACGTCATATTCATCGTCATGTAGCTTCAATTCGGGTCACGAAGGGCTTCTACTAGGTTACGTGGTAGTGGGAACCCGTATAGCTGCTCATTCCAACATATGCATGATCATGGCCTATTGGGTTTAAAAATACCCATTTGTCTTCTTAGCATGATGATATGGTGGGCGATTGGTGGGAAAGGAATTTGATGTTTAGGCGGGAGATGTGGAAGTAGGAGAAGCTGGGCTGTGGGCGGCAGCTGGGCTCATAGAATTAGGTCGATCAGTAGAAGGTGGAGGTGGGTCGTGTGTTGGGGCCATTTGTAGGCTGAGTAGAAGGAGAAGAATTACGTTTAGTAAGTGATGCAATATATATGGTGAAATATCATCACATAAAAATCATAAGTAGAAGCAAAAGGAGTATGCAATTGTAAAAACACATGCTCATCAACTACAACATGCCATTAAATTATAATCTTATTTGAGAACAAGTCATAGCATTTATAGCCACGATTGATTCCCGGAGGATATCCCATAAAGACACATGGAGTTGAGCGAGGTTGCAACTTATTGATGGTTGTAGATGGAAAAGAGGATAACAAGCACCCAAAAGCGAATGTGAGAGAAAGATGGGAACCCGATGATAAGAATTTGAAGTGGAGATATATTTCCCAAAAGCTTGCTTGGAAGCACATTGAGAAGATATGTAGCCATTTGCACTGATGCCAAAAAGAAGGGAAGAGAGGCATGAGCTAAAAGATGCAGTATGTATTTATAGACCGGAGTACCGTTCGGCTTTACCATTTGAGACGAGGTGAGGACCAAGAAAGATGGAAAAGACATGCCATTTGTTTTACAAAACTCCCACAAAGGGCCATTGTCAAACTTCCTCATTATCATTGCATTCTTAATAACGTTCAAATTGGGTGAGAATATGAGTTTTAAAAGCTAAGAATTTATCAAACACATCAGATTTCTTAGCTATGGGAAAAGTCCAGAAAATTAGAATAATCATCTAAGAAAACAACATAATATTTATGCCCATTACGGAACTCAAAATAGGAGATGTCCAAAGATCACTATGAATAATATCAAATGGCATAAGTACTTGATTTTATGAAGAAACAAATGGCAACTTAATATGTTTTTCCAAAGACACAAGACCGACCAATGCTGGGCATGAATGGCGATTACAATCAATGCTTTTATTTAGCCTAAGAACATCTAAAACGGAAGCACCCGGATGACCCAAATGATCATGCCAAAGAGTAGGTGAAATGGTTGCAAAGGTTGAGTGGAGGGCTTAATTGTTGATGGAAGAGGTAAGAGGATCAAAAGGTCGCTTCGACGCTATCATACCAGTATTGACTTCCACGTCTGAAAATCCTTCACAGAAAATCCAAAAGGTCAAACTCATTGTCACATAATTATCGGTAAATACAAACTTACGGGCCAGAGAAATGAGGTTTTAATGATTTTAGGAGCATGAAGAACATTGTTTAGGGACAAGGAGGATTATGATTAGTCCAAGGCATTGCGACCTGCTCATGGTGGTCATATGACCATTGCCCACAGTAATATCACTGTTGCAGTTACTCAAATTAAAATAAGACGGTGCCATTGGAGAAAGTCATATGAGAGTAGCTCACGGTGTCCATGCATATGCGATGGGTTAACGACGTAAGTAATACATCACAGAGAAGCTATATCCGTTGGTGCATATGCGGGACTGCCCACTGGTTGAACCCATAAAGGCCTGCTGTGGTCGTGGCCCAAGAAGACCAATTTTGCTGCTGCCCTTGTTACTCATTGGATCTTTGAGCCCCGCCTTGTGTTGGATATGGGCAAGGTGGAGTGGCCATTGTGGCATCCAACCCCAAGGAGAAGGTAGGCCCAGTTGTGACCCCACTGCCGCTCCGTAAGGCTGCTGCCCAGAGCCGGATTGTTGTTGTTGTCCACCCCGAGCACCACCACCGTGAGGTGGCTGGCGTCCCCCACCGCGACCTTTGCCGCCAGGAACCCTTCGCCCAATCTTGCGATTATGGCTTGCTTCCCGGGATGGGTGGAATGGTTTAGTGAGAGGATGGATAACTGATCTCATACTCCAATCTCGAGGTATTAGCCATATATGGACTCCGAGCCTGCAGCAGCCTCAGCCTAACCAAGCCGGCCTCTTCTAAAGTCAACGGCCAAGGGCTTGATAGAATGGAGTAAAGGGTCACTTTGTCGAATCAGGCACCGCTTTTGATAATATGCTCTCGTGGTTGAAATGAGTTGAATAACAAACCGACTATTCATTGCCAGCTCGATATTCTTTAATTGATCGCAGAGACTTAGACGCTGACAATATGCCAAAACGTTCGGAAAATTCTCCATCTTTTGTATTGGAAAATTCGCTTCGAGTTACCACACGGGAATTTTATTATCTTGGAAAATATCCAGAATTTCGATTCCAAGCTTCCATAGCCGTAGCATCGGGTTCGATAATGGTATGCAAGAAGTCATTAGAAGATTGTAGCATAAATCATGAAAGAACCGTAGCATCAAGGTGACCATAATTTCTTTTCATCCTCGGTCAGAACCTTCTCTTTGCCCTGGCGAGTGATAATATGATGAGACCTTATGAGAAATGCGGTGATTTGAAGGGATTCCGCCCACGTGGAGTATTGGACATTCTCCATTTCTAGAGTGATGGAGATATGGTTCCGAATGTTCGAAACCTGGTGCAGGATGAAAAGTGCTCTTGTTATCCGACATCAGTGGACAAGAAGGGCGAAAAGAAGAGTAATGGAGAAGAGAAGAAGGCTAGGGGAGCTTTGCGGAAGGAAAGAAAAAAGATCGTTTTCCTAAACTCTCCTTACCATATTAAAAATAAATCCTCAATGATTCTCATTAAAGATCAGCAGCTGTATATACAAAAACCGAAGCATGATAACTGCTATTCTGAGGATACGATTAGCATGATATGTGCCTAAATTCTAAGGGTTCTGATTAGCATGATATATGCCTAATTCTAGGGATAGTTAGCATGATATGTGCCTAATTCTAAGGGATACAGATGTATGATATATGCCTAAATATTACATATATTTAACAATTTGAATTTGATTTTTATGTTTTTAATGTTTGAGATGACCCTCATGCTTTGAGTTTCATCTTCATGATGCTACTTTTTCTGGAAAAGAGGTGTAAATGTTAAATGGAATCACTAAATTCAATAAAGCTTGGAAGGTCAGTTGATTGCAACAGGTTGTAAAACAATTGAGTGTAAATGGGTTCTAGAAAAAGTTAAAACCGAGGATGGATCCGTTGATAAATATAAAGCTAGACTAGTTGCTAAAGGTTTCAAGCAACTAGAAGGCCTAGAATTTTTTGATACTTTTTCTCGGTAATGAGGGAGTACAACATTGAACTTTTATTGCACTATTGCTGCAATTTTGGTTTGCATATTCATCAAATGTATGTAAAAACTATTTTTTTAAATGGGGACCTAAATGAAGAGATTTATATGGAACAACCCGAAGGTTTTGTTGAAGCGAGGCCAAGAAAAGTAAAGTATGTAAACTTACTAAAATCCCTATATGGCTTGAAGTGAGCTTTCAAGCAATGAAAAATAGAAGTTTGATTCCTTATGATTAAAAAATAATTTTAAAACAAATGAGTGTGATAAGTGCGTATCATAAGTCTTGGAATAATTCATGTTATTGTTTGCCTCTATGTTGATGATTTATTAATCTTTGGCTCTAACATGAATGTTATTGGAGAAACTAAGAATATTCTTAGAAGCCATTTTGATATGAAAGATCTTGGTGAGGCAAATTTTATTCTTGGAATAAAAATTACTAAAACATGTGATAAATTTCCTTGACCGGTCACATTATGTTGAAAATTTTAAAAAATATAACTTTCTTGACTGCAAGCATGTTGTAACTCCTTTTGATTCAAGTGTTCATTTGTTTCCTGTACAAAGTGAAAATGATGTGATAAAGAAGAGTATGCCTTAATTGGAAGTACGAGATATGTATTTGGTGCACTCGGCACGATATTACATATGCAGTAGGAGTACTTAGCAGGTTCAACAACCAGGTATCACTTGTTGCATGTCATAACGAGTTATGAGATATTTAGCCAGGATAAAAACCCAGTGTCTTGTTTTATAAAAATACCTATTGTACTTGAAGGCTTTTGATGAGGGGAACACTTTATGCAGTGATTCCTATTCTACTACAAGTTATATTTTTACTTTAGGAGGTGAATTGCTATTGTTGGAAATCAAAAAAGCAAACAATTATTGCTAACTCTACCATGGAGGCTAAACTAATTGTTTTAAACTTCATGTATGCAATGAGGAAAGCCAATTAGTGAGATTTATTATTCAAATACCTTATTTTGAAAAATCAAATTCTTCTCTTCATTTATTGTGATGGCCCACTGCTGCAGTGGTAAGTTCAAAGTCATTACTGTGGTAAATCCAGACCTATAAAAGGAAGCCCAATCTTTGTAGATCCATATTTGACAAGTACCATTAATATTGATTAGCATCAATCCCATGATAATCTTGAATCCATGAAGCTGAGCCTGCAAGAGAAAAGGTCTGGAGCACATCGAGAGAGATGGATTAAGGCCTATAATTCATGGAAGTCTGAAACCCAACCTGGGGACTGAGATCCTATAACCGAGTTCAATGGGAAAAGCGAATCATATGATGACTTGTTGTGAAATGCACTATTATTTTAATCCGCCTGATGTGAGTGCATTTTTCCTGTAATGTGTTTGTGGAGTTGAGTTTAAAAACTCTTGTGGTAACTCATATGAGTGGGTGCTAAACACATGAGCACTATAAATGAGATTTCACTGTGTGAGTGTGGAAGTAGGTTTGCTTCCTATGAGAATAGGGCTTCATTCTCAAGACTCTCATGAAAACCGGGATAGCACAAGGCCGTAATGTGCTCGCTATTAAGCTCATGTCAACACGCTGATTGTGTAGTATGAAACGTGGTACTTTGTTTCCTTTAAACGTTCATATTTCAAGTCTAAGACCACTCGACTCTGCATTCAAGATTATTGTTTACTAAGTGAAGGTTCAACGCAGAGCACACCTTCATTATACATATCTTTCCACTGACTGCTGATAAACTCGCTTGCTTTGTATCAGAAATGATGAATTATTGTGAAATTTTGTTTAGAACATTTTAATATTATAAAAATATTTATTTTTCATATTCATATTGATAGATATGACCTTTACTATTCCATAACGTCTATTTCATTATTCTATCTCATTATGTCTTGTAACCTGTAACCTCAGGCATAATTCTTCCATTCTGCCACTTTGTAACTTCACATTCTTCCATTCTATTTAAGGAAAAGTTCTTCTTATATAAATAATTGGTAGTCTTGTGTTGGAGTAGAAAAAAAGATAGAGTAAAAGAAAATTGAGTAAAATAGAGTTTTTATTTAGCTAAAGGAAGATATTCTTTTTGTAGAAAATTACTGTTGGACCAGTGGATTTGCACAGTGGGCAGATCTCCTTAAAGAAGGCAGAGATATCCACGCCTCAACAAGATATTTATTTTCTTTATTTTTTTCAATTGTAATTGGAAAGTGTGAAATTACAATAGACAGTAAAAGATATTATCATTTATCCTAGTCAAATGAAGCAATGTTATCCTATCTAATGTAATGCGTAATAAGATATTATACATAAATATCTTTTGTTGCCAAAAAAAAAAAAGGTATTCCTTTTGTTTCGTTATGTTAGCCTTTTCTTTTGTGTCAAACTGATTTTCTTTCGCTATAATTTTAATTATTTAGGTACTGCTCCATTAAATTTATAATAGTAATTTTATTTTAACAACTTGAGGATCCTACATCTAAATTCATCACCAAATATTAAATAGTTTAATCCTTGTAATTCAAAACTCTGCCACAAATCAGGCGAACTCGGGGCTAAAGATGATCATCAAAAATGGATGCATGTTAGTTAAATGGATGTCATGTGGTACCGACAGCCAACTTCTATTAAAATATTATTAAATTACACACAAATCTATTATTGCTACTAATGAAAATATAAAATTAAAAAATTTAGGTAACACAATTTGATGTATGTTTTATTGGTTATGTGGAACTCAATTAACACATGGTTTTGGTTCGAAACTATTATAAGTTTATTTTATCGCATTTTTGTGAAAAAATCAAGAAAATGTAACCGTGAGGATTCAAACTCCAGGCAGCGAACTCAAAGCTAACCACTTCTAAAACCACCAAAAATACTAGAAAATTGACTTTTTGTGTTTGATGATACAAACTAATATATAATCTTCTGTGAAATTATATACATAATTTTTTGAAGTTAATGAGTCTTGAGTGCACCCCACTACTATATACGGAACCTTGCATACAAATAGAATAAAAGTATGATGGAGTACTTTTTTGGTAGATTTAGTTAAAATACTCATAATTAAGTTACTTAGGAAAAATATAAGTAAAAAAAAGGTGAAAATCATTTTCATCCCCCAATTTTGCTTTAAAAAATCAAACTCCCCCTTAACTTTGAACAATATATTCTCCCCTTTATCTGTTGATTTTAAAAATATCTACTTTCCTTGTTATTTCATTTCCTCCATATTTTGTACCTTTTATGTATATATATATATTGTTTGTTTGTTTTTAACTTAAATGTTCTGGTTTTTCTTTAATTCGACATTATAAATGAAGACAATACTTCTATAAATTTATCAAAAATCCTGTGTAATATTTTTATATTTTTATAAAATGTATAGCCATTAATATGTATATATGTATGTGTGCATGCATAGTGTGTATTATATTTCTCCTCTTTCTTATCCTCTATTGTCTATATAAATAAATAAAATTTGATTGTTATTAATAGATATTTCTTATATTATAATTTTAAAATTAATTTATATTATAAATAAATAGTCTTTAAATTTGTCTTTATTTTATTAACTTTTTTTTACACCTCATAAGTTTCTATCGTTTAACCGTAGCGTGCATATGTATGTTAAGAGTTTTGATATGGCCGCGTGGAAAAGGGCTCGGGGGTGACAGCGATTGTATTATCATGCGGCAATAGGCCGAGGCCGGAGGCTGGAGCGCGCTAGGCGTCGCACCGCGCCTGCCCTGCGCCATGGCTGGCGCGTCGCCCGTGGCCTGGCGCAATGGATGGCGCCCCGCGCTCACTCCCACCGTCTCAATATATATAAATAGTTAAGTAGCAGGTTGAAGATTCATTTGAAAACATTTCCTTGAGAGTTCATTCGGCAGTAACTCTTCCTCTTTCAACTTTTCGTCGGTTAATTGCAAAATTACATTGTTAAACTCCTTTCAAATGTAAATTCGTCTAGATAATAGGAACAAGCCTACGGTAATGTATCCTACGGAGTTATTTGTTGAAATCCAACTTTCGGATTGTCGGAGTCCCGCCTAGTAGAAGTTGTAAAAATCACTTATAGTCCCACACCCGTCTACAAGTGATAAGATTGCTAGCCATACTTCCTCTGACTTAAAGGCTATAATTTAGAAGAGAGTTATCGGTTCTTGAATTCATTGAGGTGTGGCGAGAATTGGTGATTAAAGTATGTTAAGACTAACTTCTCTCGGCAAGTGCTCACATTGTTTAGTGATGATCAGTACCTTGCAATAGCTTATAACTTATAGTATTGTGATTAGCTGAGCTGAGTGAGTTATAACTCTCCAGCATCCCTTGTCGGGAAGTTTTTATTCGGCTTTTGATTATCGCCGGAACTGTGAAGGATTCTGTTCGATTGTACTAGTTAAGGGAACTAGTAAGTGTTTTGTTGCCATATTGAAGTTGAAGGACTGAGGTAGGCTGTTAAGTACTTTGTTTCAGTAGGCAACATATGACATTCTTAGTGACCCTGATACCATGTTATTCTACGCCTATATATGTCTGATGAAACAACTTTATTGTTGGTATATCTTCAGCCCTTATGGGACTAGATCAACGATGAATAGCCTTATTTACAGTCCATTGGCACCAAGGTTGCCAAAGAGGATCGGTGTGGTAGCTTTCTCGTGAACTACCTATTTTTAGCGACCCAAATATGCCAGCTTCCTTCCACTTTGAGATACAGATAGGAGCCCCAGACGGCTCGGATACAATTATAGGAGCCCAAATGGCTGGGACCACGATTCAGGAACGAGATGGCTGGTTTTGCTCAGCTCCTTATCAACTTTCATTTAGTTATTATTACTATCTGCATAATTTGCTTTATATTGTACTGACGCCCCCTTCTTAGACATTGCACGCCACCACTGCGATCAGTCAGAACAAGGATTGGGACAATACGATATAGCCTGTTCGAATCTATTTAGGTGGCTAAACTCCTTTTCTTTCAAAAATTGCCAGATGTTGGGTTAGCTGAAATTTGTTGATGTATAGTTTTGAAATGCATTGGAGACCTATTTCGATGTCTTCCTCTTAAAACATGACTACAGTTTTAGTTAGTTATGTTGTATTGTCCGTGTGGGCCTATATGTGATATGATATGTATTGTTGGTCATGGGACCTAAATTTCCATGCTATTTGTTAGGAACATGATCTTGTGCAGGCCCGCATAGACAATAATATTGTTGCAACTGCTGGATTCGCTGATTTGCTGCAAGTGTTGTCTTAGTGGACTTATCTGGTCTAGGGTTGTGTTTCTGACCGAGATATAGGCCCCATTTCTTCCCTTGATTATGTGTTCTTTGTGTGCGAAGTGTATATACCCAGTAATTAAACATAGGCCAAGGTGTGGCATGAGGTATGATCGGAGGCCTCCAGAACTGGAGCATCTTTTTTATATTTCATGCATTGATATGTTATATAAGTATTATTAATTTTCACTTTTATAAATAAATATTGAATCTTTGATTATTATTAATAAAATTAATTTTTATTCTACTAATTTATTTTATTATAGGCGTCTATTGTTTATATACTCAATTAGTATTTTTTATTTTTATTTTATCCAAAAGTTAATATTTATTTATTTTATTTAAAAATTATTACATATATTAAAAATATATATGTATATATTATGATTTTAAAGAAATAAAAAGATAAAGTTGATAATATAAGAACAAAATATTATTTTAAAAGTCAATTATATTATTCAAAGTTAGAAAAATTAATTTTTAAAACGAAGTTGGGGGTTGAAAATAATTTTCACCCATAAATAAATCATTACAAGGAAATGACTCACAGCGGATAAGGCAGAAGTTGAAGAGTTTATTTTGAAAAATATTCGTAAGATTACAAAGATATAAAGATAATATGATTAAAAAAATTGATTAAATTAAAAATGCTTATGAGGTGAAAAATTATAAATATAAGATGATTGTAAGTTTAAAACTGCTGAGATGAGGAATTAACTTATAAATCTATTCAAATATCGTTTTATTTACCAAAAATAAAAATAAAAACAAAAGTAAGGGTAAGTTTTCACCAAAATAAAGACACTCTTAAATAAACAAACAATTTTCTCCAAAATTTAGATTGCCAAAGCTTTTCCAAATTCCAAATATAAACAAAACAAAATCCAAATAGCACTTTACATTAAACACTTTAACTAACTAGACCTTAATATGCTTTTATGAAAACCATTACTTCATTAGAGATACTTAAAATCTTTAGATTTGAAAATCAACTTGATTAATACTATTTAATTATAGAATTCGTGCTTTTCTATTATATTGTTCAATACGTTTATGGATAATATTACTAATTTCGCCAGCTCGAATGGTTATCATGATTCTTTCTTTATTCTTTTTTAAAAGAAAAAAATAATATCAACAGTAGAAAATTGCTAATTTCAAGTCTTTGTTGTTTATAATGACATACAGCATAATATTGTTGCACTCCTCTGTATATATTTAGAACAAGTGTATCTAAACATTTTAATAATCATAATTTTGAATATGATTTTAATTCAGACTATAAACATATATAGAAATAATTCATATGTTAAATTATTCTCTCTTCTTCTGTTGCTTCTTTTTCTTTTTTCACATCTATATGACAGAAAGGAACAAGTCAATTATGTATCCTATTAATAATAAATTAGACGATAAAGTTTTCCAAATCACAAAAAATTAGCATATTCAGACTTAGTTTGGATTTCTTTAGGTGTATTTAAATATTAATCAGCAGTGAGGAGGTGCCTACAAACAACGCGTTAATTATACTCTTCCCAGTTTGAAGGAGTGTCAAAGATTTTAATATAATCACCTCGTAGTCCTTGTTAGGATGTGACATTAAATTATGGACTAATCATGGAGATGGGGAAAAAAATATAAAGTTCAACATTACGTCTTCAGCATCTTCTGAAGAATGATGGCGGCGAATTAAAATTTTAATTTAATTAAATAGTATTTATTCTGACGAAAGAGTGTCAATTAGTATAAAGTGATTTGAATAAATAGAATAGTTTTTTTGTGGCCTTTTCTAGATGCTCAGTATCACAATAATTCAAACGCATCAATATGGAATGGTGTTTAATTTTGCATTCTCCGCAAAATTTTACATATATAAGATATTAACATTATATCATGTTATTTTACTATAGTTAAGTGATAAAAATATATATGTCAACTAATCATATTAAGGACATTCTAATAACAAAAATTTACGTATAAATAATATAATAACAATATAGCCCAGAGAAATGGGGTTTGGAGAAAGTGATGTGTACACAGTTTTATTTCTAACTTGTGAAAGTAGAGAAGTTATTTGATAAATCCTTACCCTCCAAATTAAGCATATCCAAAATAGGTACTGAAGAGAAAATATAATAGAAGAATAATGGAGAAAAGAACAATAGCAACAGCGAATATCTGATAAATAGAAGCAAAGAAACCAACAAATAATAATAAAATTGAAGAATAAGAAAGTAGGAGAATAATGATAATAACAATAATGATGATGATAAGGGAAAACTAGATAGTGCACCACTACCCACAAACCTTTTACCTAATCAGCAGCCTCTATGTCCTCCCTATTTAGGGTCATGTCTCGGTGAACTGCAGGTGTATCATGTCTTGTCTAATCACTTCTCTCCAATACTTTTTCGGCCTATCTCTACCTCTTTTTAGACTCACCATAGTCAACCTCTCTAACCTCCTCCTTTGTGGCATCTTGTGCATATCCTCTTCACATGTCACAGATTTATCTTAGTCTACTTTCTCATCTTGTACACACCGAAGTTACTCCACCTTGTCCTGAATATCTTCGTTCTTAAACCTATCTCCTAGCAGGGCGGAGCCAGGATGGCGAAATGAACCCCTTCGTCAAAAAAATATATATTGTATATGTAAGGTCAAATATAATATTTATGTATATATATGCAACATATTGAACCCCCTTGATGAAAATCTGTCTCACTTCTTGTTCCTAGTATGCCCACACATCATCTCAATATCCTCATTTCCGCTACTTTCCAACACTTCACCCCCATACAACATAGTTGGTCTAACAATCACTTTTTAAAACTTATAAAAGTTTTTGTGAAACATTCTTATCACACAAGACATCATGGCAAGCCTTTATTTCATCCATTGTGCTCTAATATAATGTGTAACATCTCGTCAATCTCACCGTTTTCTTATATTGTAAACTCCAAGATACTTGAATCTTCCTCTCTTGAAAATGACATAAGTATCAATCTTCACTTCCACATACACCTCGTGAGTTACATCACCGGTCTTACACTCTAAGTACTATGTCTTAGTCTATGCTCAACTTGAATTCTTTAGACTCTTGGATCCATCTCCAAACCTCCAACTTGTTGTTAACCGTTACGTGTCTCGTCAATTAATAATATATCATGTGCAGATAGTATATGCGATGGTATCTCCCCCTTAATAAGTTACGTCGGTTTATCCATCACCGAATCAAATAGAAGTGGACCCCAACACGCTATATTCCCTCCCCCAGTTGCTAAGAAAGTTTCAACAAACGTACATACTAAGGACGATGGGAGTGGTGTGTAGGCAGTGAGTGTAGCTAAGGGAGTGTGGGGATGAGGAAAAAAGAAGGGTTAAGGAGAGTATAGGTGAAAGTGTTGGTTGGGGGGGAGGGGGTTAGCGGAGAGGTAGGCGCCGTTAAAATAGGCTTGGCCCTTGAGGCTAGCCCAACCCAACCTGCTATTAGGGTAAGGGTTGGGTTAAAATTTCAGCCCATTTAAGCTTGAGGCTTATAAGCTAGCCCAAGTCAGCCCACTGGCCTTTAAGGATTGACCGAGGTTGGGCCGGGCGGCCGTGGGCCAAAGTGCTAATTTAAATTAAAATTTAATAGAATATTTTGCCAAAAAGAATTAAAAATTAAGAATGGTGATTACCGAATGAATGTAATACCTTGTGCTTTACTCATTTAGAGTTAAATTCCTACAAATTTCTATTCACCAAGTTTAAAAATTGCATCAATCATTAAAATAAATAAAAAAACCTCAATTATCAATTCAATTTCAATCTATCAAACAACAATTAAAATAATATTCAACAATTAATAATTAAATATTATTAATTTTTGATATATATAGTTATTTGATAATGTTTAACTAATTAAATTTGCATATAAATGTAGACGAAAATGAAGATGTTAATTAAGATAATTTTATCAGCGGATTCAAATATGCTTGATGATGTGTAGGTGTGGAATATGTTATAATTATCGTAGAATTATGTACTTCATATAAACATATCTTGAAATATTAACAAATTGTCATACCTATGAGTTTAAATGTATATTGAGAAGAAATTTTTCTTATAAAAACAAAGATCGAAAAAAATGAAGGTCAGCCCACTGGCCCATTTAGGGCTAGGTTGGACTGACTATTTTAAGACCTTTAAAATAAAAACCGACCCGTCCTAGTCCATCAAATTTCTTAGCCATAAAAACTTGAAGGCCCCAGATTAGTATTAGAAGGCGAGAAAAAGACGAATTATAAAACATCATTTATAAAATTTGTTTTTATATTTTTAAAAATTATAATTTTAATTTTTAAAATTTTAGCTTTTTTTTTAGTTTTTAATAAAAAAATTAAAATATTTTAATCATCTAAACATGAAAAATTAAAAAATGTTTTATTTAGAGTTGCCGAACCACACCCTATAACTTTGTAATTACTTTGAATAAGTCGTAGTTGACCACACCTGATTAATTCTCAAACTCCCAAAAACTACTGTATTATTTTGTCTGGTTTAGTTTAGTAATGTCATTTTATCTTTTTACTTTTATTTGTCCTGTATTAATTTAAGATATTTTTAAAAAATTAATAATTTTATTATAATAATATTTTAAATATAATAAAATATAATATATTTAAAATAATTATAATTAATAATATTTTTTTATAATTTGTTTAATTTTCAAAACTCAAATTCGAACTTGTTAACTTGAAATGTTTTAAATATTTATTTTAATATGATAAATAAATAAAAATAAACGGAGAAAAATAATAATAATTAGTAGTCAAAAGAAGTTAGCTCCTCAAAAAGACCTACTAGCTACAAGTACAACACGTGTATAAGAAAAATAGAAACTCGAATGAAAATGAAATGTGACATGCACCAAAGTGTGTACTTGACAACAATCTCCTTACCATCTATCAATCTAATATTCTAAAATTGAATTATCATTTGGCAGAATAAAGAATAATTTTAAATTAATTTTATTTTTATATTTGGTTAAGATAAAGTTAATTATTAATAATTTTAAAATATTTTATCAAAACTAATTAATTATTTTTTTATTTTTAAGTACTTGGATAAATATCAAATAAAATATTATTTATTTTATCAAACAAATATAAAGTCTTTTTTAATTTTATATATTTTTTATTGTGATTTTTTTATTTTATTAAAAGATTTCTATTATGGAAGTTTTAACTGTACTCTTATTTCCAGAGTGGATAAACTCTAAATCAAATACTAATCATCACTTTGACTGAATGCTACCATGAAGATATATATGAAATTTAAAATGGGAAATTATTTCTCTGATCATATTAGGTAAAGTAATTAAGGGATTTAAAATTATATTCTTATATTAGATTTAATTTGATTTGCATCTTGCCTCCCAAAAGAGGATTAATAAAATGTTATAATGTCATGTATATTGTAAAATCATTTTATCAATTTATAATTTTACTTCGCATATATAATTGTATACTTTAATAAATTAATGTATGCTTAGCGCTAATAATCAACATTAAGATTAGTACTAGTACTAACACGAAGACACTATGCTAAATCTCTAGTTTCTTCTATTCTGTGAAAAATAAAATAAGTAGTACTTTTAGTTTCATGCATTCCTTAAGAAAATTGTTCATTTCTAAAAAGAAGCATGTTTTTTACTCAGTTTATCCTTAATAAATATCTTTAGTATTTTTTTTATTTTTTTTATTTTTTTTATTTTTTTTATTTTTTTTATTTTTTTTAGTTTCTTAAAATTGAAAAAACATCATTAGTGTCTTCTTAATTATATAAACACCACTTATTTTAAAACAAAATCAAAAAGCTAAAACATCACTTATTTTAAAACGGAAGGAGTAGATAATACAGTCATTTGACTGCTCACTAAATTTGATTCAAAACTTCTAAAATTCAGGTCAATTTGCAATATATTATGGGTGAAAATCATTTTCTGTAAGACTTACTTTAAAAATTAAACTTCCCTCAAATTTGAATAATAGATATTCTCTCTATTTTACTCTAATTGACTTTTTAAAATATCTATTTTACCCTTATTATTAATATTTGTCGTTTTTGCCTTTAAAATCTTAACTTTTGTAAAAATAAATATTAACTTTTGAAATAAAATAAAGATAAAAAATACTAATTGAGTATATAGGTTAATGACATTCTATAATGAAATAAATTAACATAATAAAAAAATAATTTTATTAATAACAATTAAAACTTTAATATTTATTTATACAAGAAGATGAAAATACAAGGTAATAATAATAATAATAATAATAATATTAATAATAATAATATGTAATACAATATATTATATCTCAATGCGCCAAATAATAAAATTCAATAAAATAAAGATAAATTTATAGATTATTATTTATAAATACAAATTAAATGAACTAACAAATATTTTTAAAAAAAAAAAAAACGGAAAAAAGAAAGATTTTTTTTATTTATATAGACAATGGAGGATAAGAACGAGGAGAAACATAAAATGCATACATGCATGCATACCATATCTTCCACATATTTAATGTTGTCATAATAATAAAAAAAAATACTAAATCACATTAAATTTTGCTTAGCAAATTCATAGAAAGTATTCTTCTACTCATAGTGTTAGTAAATTTAAATAAAAAACTATAAATATCTAGGTTAAAAAAATAAATATTATATATAATATAAAAAAAATATTACATAAATGGAGAATTAAAAATAACGGGGGTAAAACAAGTGACACAAAAAATCAACTAGGATAAGGGAGAGAATATCTCTTTTGTTCAAAGTTGAGGGGAGGAGTTTGATTTTAAAATAAACTGGGAAAGTTGAGAAGGAGTTTGATTTTTAAAAATATAAGCTGGGAGTGGAAATGATTTTCACATTGGAAATAATCATTTACACCCCCCAACATTACTTTAAAATCAAACTTCCCGTCAACTTTGAACAATAGACATTCTCCTTCCTTTATCCTAATTGACTTTTCAAAATATCTGTTTTACACTTACATTATCAACTCTGTCTTCTTCCTTTCATTTTTTTTTTAATAAATATTAACTTTTCAAAAATCAAACTTTCAACAAAAAAGAAGCAAATAAGAAAAGTAAAAAAATCAAAAAAAAACAACATAAAAAAAATAATTTTACTAATAATAATTAAAACTCTAATTTAATACAAGTGAAAATAAAAGGTAATAATATTTATAAATATATTTCAATGTATGAAATACAAAAAAAAAATTGATAAAATAAAAATAAATTTACAATTATTTATTTATAATGTAAATTAATTTAAAATTATATGTTCTGAAATATTTGTTAACAACAATCAAATTTTATTTATTTATATAGACAATAGAGGATAAGAAAAAGGAGAAACATAAATACACACATGTATGCACATACATATATACATATTTAATGTATATAATATTTTAATAATAATAAAAATACTAAATAACATTAGATTTTGTGACAAATTTATAAAAATATAAAAACAGAAAAAAGAATATTAAGTTATAAAATTTCAAATATTAAAAAATTTAAAAACAGAAAAAACTCTACCTGATTTTTTGTAAAATTTAATATTAAGATTAATATAATAATATTAAATAAATATTATTAAAAAAATTAATTAAAATAAAAAATTTCAATTAAATTACATGTTTTTTTTGTTTTTTTAAAAATTTAATTTTTAAAGCATAAATTGAAACGTGAAAGATTTTCAACCTTTTTCATTATACATCAAATACGAATAATAAAATATTTTCTCATTTATAAATTTCCAATTAAAGTAGTATCTTCTAGAAAATACAGTCATTTGACCCTCATTAAATTGATTCAAAACTTGTAAAATATACATTCAATTTGCAGTAGATTGTACATTAAATACGGCTAATAAAAAGCTATTTTAGTATAAATCTTAATTAAAAGACTATTTTTATTTGCTTGTTAAATTTATTAAAATAGAGATAGAATTTTCAACAAATTATAGTATGTCTAGCTGTTGAGTTATCAGTTTGCTTCTATCTGTCATGTGTATATATTATTAATATATTATTCCGTTAATTAACTCTAACAAAGAAAAAGAAAAGAGGAAATTAAAAGAAACATGGCTGGTAATACCCCAAAACCAGAGTCTCTCTCTTTCTTCATTTTCTCTCTCTCTCTTTCTCTACTCATAGTTTTGAGCTTTACAAAGATCGTAGTGGGGGCGATCCAAAAGCTTTTACAAGACAGTTTCCAGAATAATCTGACTAAAGCTTTCGTAAATCTGTATTTGTTTTTGTTTTTAAAGATTTAATCATTTTTTTTGTTGGGTTTTGATTAATTTTGTTCATTATTATTAATAATTAATAATTAAGGTCCGCTGGGTTGGTAAATTTTTTTGCTGTTTTTCCTGCGATCTTGATTAGTTCAGCTGAATTTTTGAAACGTTGATGTCGTTAGGGGAGTTTTGTATTATTTGTAGCTAAAGTTAAGAGAGAGGCTTTTGGGGGTTTGAAAAGTGAAAAAGTCTTTGAATTTTTGGATTATTTATTTGAATGATTTCTGTTGGGAGTAGGGATGGAAGGAAGGGGATAGGTTAGGGTTTGATTGTGGGCAGAAATGATGGAGAGCTGAGCTTGAAGAAGGAGGCTTGCTGTTACGATAACGACAACAACCAGTTTCAACCGTGACCTGATGTTTCTCTATCTTACCTTGTGAGGTTCTTTTTATTCTTTTCCAATTTAGTATTGATCATAAATTTGGACTTATAATTGAGATCAAACATTTTAGTTTTAGATTCTGGTACATACTCTTGTTCAATTGTAATTGGTTCATTTTGTGTATTGACTTTTCTACTTTGTTAGCATGTAGCTTATGTCTTGATCAATCTATCTTCTGTTGTCTATATCTTGCAGCTCCTGTAGTGGCTGCTCAATATAATTAACAGCCTAAAACCAAACAAGAAATGGAAAAGGAATGTTGTTAAACCTCATGAATGAAAGAGCAAAAAATTTCTAAGAAGAAAAATGAAAATGAGTAGCTTATATTGAGAAAGAAATTTATTTTAATTACCTCAAGTCCTTAACCTAGTAGCGTAAAATTTGGAACCTTGTGATATATAATTCTTGGCAGGCAGGCAAAACATAGTTGAAATTAATCTACTTGGCATTAATAGTAAGTATTTCCTCTGTTCCATTTATATGACCTCCTTCCATTTATTATGTTCCAAAAAGAATGACAACTTTCTATATTGCGAAAATGTTTTAGCTTTAAACTCCCCATCATGACAGGTTTAAGACCACAAGTTCTTAGTGTACTTTTGGTATGTGTTCTTAAACTCCGTGTCAGTCAACACTACCATATAGATAAAATTGACTAGCCAGATTGTATAGTGTATTTATTGGTGCGTGTATATATATATTTATTGTGGTAATTTGGGACTAATGAATTTTCTGGCAAGTAAAGCGAAGGGCTTTGATGGCTTGGTGTTAGACTACTCTGATTCTCTCGGTTAATTTTTTAAATATACTTTGCTTCAATATGGTTACTGCTAAGTGTTCTGCTTGAAAGCTAAAAACAGCTAGCTGTGACAGCTACATCACAATGTATCAATCAACTATGCCTAGTTTGGAGTGGGGATTTATCTGTAATATTTCACTCTATTCAAGACCCATGCATTGCAATACTAAAAATTCTCTTTTTAATGCAAAGGAGTTTCTGAAAATGGAAATTTTTTTGAATCTCAACTTATCCCTACATTGATATATATCTAGCTAGACTAAAACCTACAGAAGAATGTGGAAGGATTAAGTTTGTAATGTTGTATGTAGAGAAGTGAATTAATTTCTTTCCAACAACATTATAAAATTGCTAGAATTTTCTCTAATTGATATTCTTGCTAGTTCTTCTTTGATGTGATTTATCATGATTTTAAGCAGAATGCATTGAGTCTCTGTCAAGTATACTGTGAGTATTTAGTTTGCTCATTCTATTTTTGCTTTATAACTTCTCTATCTAGAGTTGGTCTAAGGGCTAGTTAGTGAGTTGGTGGAAGTATTCTGGTAGGTGTTGTGTATTAGTGTTTATAACCGCATTACGCACCTCTGATGGCAACACTCTTCCAGTTTCTCATATATCTATTCTCTTACTCTGTCAAGGATGGCTTCCACAATTTTGGGACATTTCAAAGGGATTTTGAAGGTGGAGTTTCAGCTGAGAATCTGGGTATGTAATACTGGAAATAGGGTATTCCCAGAAGCACAAGTTTGCAGTGACGAGGCTTATGCCATGAGCTGATGATTGTTGATTTATATATTGACAGAGGTCCAAGATTTGGCGGGTATGGTTCATTTTTACCTACTTATCAGCGCTCCTTCTTGGTCTCATCCAACGACTCCACCAGAAGCCAACAATAATAACAGACAAATATCACCAAACAATCTGCTCCCTGAGGTACGTAACCTTTGAGTGAATCATTATCATTTTCTTATGTCATAGTTTGCTGCAACAGAGAAGTAATATCATTTCACATTGATATTCTACTTTACCTAGCAATAATGCATCTTTCATTTATACAGGGTGAATTAGGCAGACCTCATTAGAATCATCAAGCACTTCTCTGTCGGGTAGGCCTGTATCTTCTGCAGTTCAGCAGCAGTAGCTGCACTAAAGACTCCGCAATTTAAGGGAAAGAAATTCTGCTCAACCAACTACTCAAGCTGAAGACTCCAATTCAAAAAGCGAAAAGTGAAGAAGCGAGAAATGCCTCCTGACCCGAAAACGCTTAAGGTGCGTATCAAAGTTGGCGCACCAAACATTTGTCGACCAGAAAGAATAAATCTACAGTGGGCTTGGGCTAGATGTCTCTCCATCATCATCACTGGATGGTAGCCCCATCGACTGTGAAGGGGTATCCCGTGACCTTCAGATTTCCCCAGATGAATCCCCTACTAGTATACTTCCAGGTGAATCACCCACAGCATTGACTTTGTTTGTTTTGTTCTTTTTGGTTTAAGCTAACCTTGGCATCTGCAATTTTCTTAATCAACCCATTGGAGCAGATTATGACCTCACATCCAATGCATGATATCTTGTGTATCCCCCTCTCAGACGTCTGATTGGCTTGACTGAAAATGAAAAGCTTTGGGGAAAATGTGGATATGAAGGGAAGAAAAAGGCAAGCCCTGAAACTTTGGCATTAGCGAATGGTACTCATTATGCAAATGGAGAGAGATTTCAGGCGAAGTGAAAACTTACGACAGAATGGCAAAGGGCAAAGGCTATGATAATCAAAATGGTAGTGCCTTATTATCAAAGAAGGAGATAGATACTGATGGTCTTGCCTGTGAAGGAGCCTACGTTTCAAAGGCTGAAACTCCCTCTTTTATCTAATCCGTTCCCTAATTTTCACTGATCCTCCAAAAGATGCAGAAGACAGTTGACAGTTCAAAAACAGCCACTAAGGGTAAGACAAGAAGCATCCTCTGAGAGGGCATCCAAGAAATCTTTGCTGTCCCTGCAGTAGACACAAATTCTGTTGAAGGGTCTGGTGGAAAGGTTTCCTCATCTAGAGGAGAACTATGATAAAGGACAGATTGTAATGATCCTCAGGACACTTGAAGAAGAAGGCCGCAATGAAGAGGAGAAAGATGATGATTTGTGCAACGATGGGCAGACTCAAGACGGGAATGCGCCAAATGTAGATGCAGCTAGTCCCCTCAAGCAGTCATCTCGTCAGAAAAGCTCCTCCAACAATGAGGATGGGATGAAGCTGCCTCCTGAAAAGGAACATTTTGCATTTAGAGACGCAATGAAACGCAAAGGAAATCAATGTCATAATGCCCAAAATACCGAGGTAATAAAAGAAGGTTCTGTTGCTGATCCCTTCATAGCATCTGAGGTAAAAAGCCTCTTCCTAGTAACATCCTCTTATCTAAAGAAGTGATTCAGAGGACATGAGAAAAAGAACCTAGCCAGGGATAAATACAAAGAATTCTTCGGTGACGTAGAACTTGAACTAGAAGATGCTGAAACTGGTTTGGAGCAAATTCATTCGAGGAAATGCGCAAGGGTTTTGATGCAATTAGTAAGAAGAGACTTGAGCATTAATACTTCGATGAAGGAAAAAGCTAATGGTAGGAAAACTGAAAAGCTGCTTGCTTCCACGGAGTATCCTGGGTTGGCTTCAAATGGGGCTCCTCATGCCGTCTGTGAATCCAATCCTGCTGCACCTCAGGGTAGGAGAATCCTTTGGACAAAGAAGATTGGAGTATGTTGTGACCAAGTGTCAGACTTGGCGTATACTGCCACTTGGAATTGATCAGACAGTCTCCCCAAGAAGTGGGTTTGTAGATTACAAACTTGGCTGTAAAGTTTTCTCAACCTTGTTGATGTCATCCTTTATCATGTTTATCTGTCTTACTATACGTAATTTTTCTCTATTCCCTAAGGAGAAGTCATATTTTTAAGGTAAAAGGCGTATAGGATGTTAGGTTGAAAGATTATCATACTTACACTTAATCATTACAACAGCAAGCAATTTCTGATATTTAAAATGTCTTTAGAATGCTAATTGAGGATTATCTTATCTTGGACTTGAATGGTTTGCTGTGGAATCAGTGAAGAGGAAACAACAAAGGCTCTAAGAGCTCTTTACCAGGTGCCGATGAATGGTGCTACTGCCCCTGCTTCTGACGAACAGTATAGTCGGCATGAATATCCCTGGTGGGGGCGCTCTCAGGACTCTCTCTTGACACTTTGAATGCCAGCCAAGACCACCAAAAAGCAGGTATACCAGCTATTGATGCTGGTGGGAAGAAAATTTATGGATCAAAAGGTGTGTCAAGTGTGACCAAACAGGAAGGTTCGCTGTCATCAAATGGTGTCAGAAGAAACCATCTGGGAACTCCAAATAGCAGAAGCTCAAACGGTACTGCTAATTCTCCCACCGATGAAAATGGCCATCAACTGGTGGGCCTGTCAAGTAGCTCAATCATAGAGGAGCAGAGGCGCTAAACAAAAAGAGAAGAAGACCACATGAGAACCATTCGGATGGGGTATATCTGAAGCTTTTCATATGTTGAACTTGATGAAATCTTGAATTTCTGGAACTTCTCTTTATTCTATATGTGGCATGTTTTGCAGGTAAAAATTTCAAGAACATAAATTCAGACAGATTTGGATGGTGCTGCAACTAAAAAGTTCAGGAGAGATGATGTACATTACGATGGCTGACCCCATTGGGGCAAAACCAGGACAGAGCTCAAGCACTGGTTTGTCGAACAGTGGATCGGAAAAGGCTAGAGATACATATAAATACAAGAAGTCAAAGGCTGATTCGCTGAAAAATCTGGCTTTAGCAAAAAATCTAGAAAGCCATTCTTTGGATGGTTCAGTCCATAAATGTGACAGTAAAGACTCCCTTAAGAAGAGGAAATGGAGTGAATGCCAGAATCCTGAGATACAACCTCCCGGATATTATGGAAGAGACATGTGATAACAGCTGTAGGAAAGAAAAGAAAGCAAGGGTCTCCAAGTCTGGAAAGACTCAGCAGAAGCAGAGCTAGCGGAGGAACTGATGGAAAAGGTAGAGGTAAAAGGGAGAGCAGTCGGGCAAGATATAGATAGCACACTCTGTCTCAGCGTAGTGCAAATGCTGAATTCTTCAAAAAGGGATTTGTCTGCTTTGCAGCCTTCTGTTACAACCACTTCCAAGCTCTTCTAAAGTGTCTGGTTCACATAAGAACAGAACTAGTCTTCAGGAACTGAAGGGTTCACCAGTAGAATCGGTATCTTCATCTCCTTTGAGGATTTCAAAAGAGGATATCTGTTCATTAACTAAAAGGGCTAAGAGAAAAAGACGATCACCAAGAATGCTAATTTCATTCCCAGTTCTACACCAAGAAGGTCTTCTTATGGTGAAAATGATAGGTGCAGCAATCGTTCTGGGATGATAAAGAAGGAAGAAGCTTCCAATGGCAAGCATCATGGAATGCCCTCTGGACTTGATTACCAGGAGAAAGATGTCCATAATGTATCAGGTGCTACAATCAAAGCAAAGATCAGAGATTCTGATTTTGTTACTCATCAGGACACTGATGTAACCGCTGATCCATTAGGTCAAGCTAATCAATATGTTTTCAGGACAGAGAACTCGGACCAAGGCCTAAATAATGAAAGAAGGAACAGCAGTCAGTTTCAGAATAATGGATCTACCTCGAAGGATGAGAAGGTTTTGTTGTCTCAGCATAAAGAAAAGAATCGTACTGTCAGATCTGATTCTGCCAAATGTAAGACTAAGGATACTGATATTTCAAATGAATCTTCGAATGAAGAATAGATGAGGAGTTGACATCCGGAAGAAACAAGTTTGAGGATAAATCTGGTGCCAGTTCTGACGGAGTACAACAAGGTTCCAAGAAAGATTCTTTTGGAAAATTGTTGAATGAGAATATTAAAGGAGATATCCAAACGAAATTTGGTGATGGTGCGGAAGTTAAATTAGATGTTATCTCCAGCCTGGATAAAAGGCAGGCCGCTCTAGTCGAGATGATGAGAGATCGTTTAGGAAGCTTGCTTCTGACAAAACTCAGCAAATTGAAGTACTTGAGAAAGGGAAATCACACTTAACATCTCCTTCAATAAGAGGTCAAAATGAGACAGTTCAATTTTCACAACATTTCCTGCATTCAAAAGGGAGGTGTGGCTAACTTGTCGGCAGTAGATGCGTTTTTGAAGGAGATGTTGAATGCTTCAAGACAGGGTAAAAAATCTGAAAGCCACCCTGGAAACACACCTGGTTTGCGACACTCTACTCCGCCTGCACATAAGGTCCGTGATCTGGACGCTCGCAGCCCAATCAAGGAAGGATTCTGCAAGTCAAGCTGCTCTGAATGCTATTAAAGCCTGACCTTAAACATTTGGCAGATCGCCTCCAAGGTTTACATAATTTTCCTTCATATTCAAGATAAAGATGGGCCGATGATTGCTTTATCATTTGCTCTCTTTTGTTTATTATTTACTCATTTGTGTTGGCATAACTTGACTTCTTGTTCCAGAACTCTGGGTCAGTGAAAGTACAAAAGTCTCTACTTTCAAGCAACCCTAAAAGTTTCTCCATGGAGCATCCTTGTTAGAATCGTGCAACGACAGCACCAAACACAGTGAAATGAACCAGTCAAGGAGGCAAATTTACTCCAGCACTGCAAAACTGTGCGAGGTGAGTTGTCTAGTAATTGCATCTGTTCATTGGGCTGACCCTAATTGCATGCATTGGCAAGTAGATTTTGCTGGTGCTGATAGTGCAGGGCTGAGATGTCCAAGCTATATTCTTCGATGAACTAGTTATTAAAATATGCAGAAAGTAGTTCAGTGAAGGAAGTATAAGTGCTCAAGAATGATTGAGAAACAAGAACCCTCTTGCTAGAATGAAGCTTAAATTTGACTGACTATTCTCTTACAGTCTTCAGTTCATTATCTAAAGAACTTTAGGGAACCCTACTCAATACTATGTTTTCTGTTGCTACAGTAGTAGCATTTATTGGTTAAGTATTTGGACTTCTTAAAATATCACTGGAGAATTTTTGTTACTATCCCGTTTGTATTGTACCAACAGATTCCTCAGCTGTAATTTTTTAATTAACCTTATTAGATGTGCATGAACTTGTTAGGATACTGTCCTTCTTGTTGGTAAACCGACCATGGGTTTAGCAACAGCAGATATAGCTGTATAATGTAAACCGATCATCAGTTTTAACAGATATAACTATAAAATTTGGTGCTATTAATGGTCACAATCTGAAATGGTATATTTAGTGCTATATTAGCTCATAAATCGAGTTCCTCACCATGCCATGTATTTTAAATCTGACTTGACCTAAACTATTTTCCTGACATATTGTCCTGTGATTTACTTGGAGCTTTTACTTTTCCACTCTATGAATTCATGAATTTACATAATACTACTTTAGCTGATATTAAGAAAAACATTTTGTTTACCTTTTCACATCTTATTCTCTCTCTTCTTTGTGTAATCCTAGTCTCTCTTGCAGAATTTAGTTGTTTAACAATGTGAGAGATCCTGAAGTGCTATAGAAATTCCATATACCAAGTAATGCTGATTCTGGGATTTATTCTTGTTTGATTTGTAGGTTTATTGCCCATGAATACTGAGAGATTGAAAGACATGGCTTCTGTTCATAGCCTATGTTATGATTATTTTATGCGAGTAATCTATGCTACCTCTCATTTCAATGCAAACAGATATAGAAATGAACTACAAACGGCCCTGCAAATTTTTCCTCCAGGTAATTTGCTAGAGATTCACCTGAAAGATTTACATCTTACATTGTGATACCAATTTTATTTCAGATACTGTCAATTGGGGCTGGCATCCTGTCACACCCCTTTAGACTTCTAGTTTGACCTTTGATGTACATTGGTTGACAGGATTTCTCAACATTTTACTTGCCTTGCTCAACTGTTCTGTGTACTCATGAAGCATGCTTTGCTGTACCTATGAATTGTCGAAGATGAAAGATGACTAATCATGGCTAGATAACTCTGAGAATTGTTCTCACAAGATGAAAAATATTTTTTTAATTTATAAATAGAAATTGTTATAAAGTTTGGTAGCTTTAGCCAAAAAAAATGGATGTCTCTTAAAGACATTCCATTTTATTTTCATGTCAAGAAATTGTTGAAGAAAAGATGAAATATGGAGTGTTAAGCTGTGCAGTGGGCACAACATTGTAGAATGTTAAGTTATTCCCAAGTCATCATGACAATTCTCATAAATAACATTTTATCTCTGATGATCAAGTGCTTCAAAGGGATTTTCTTCAAGAATGATCAATTATTAGGTATTAAGAAGTAGTATATGTTTTTGACAGTTGTAAAAAAAATTGATTCTTGATTTTTAATTATAAAAAGTAATTATTTATTTTGGAATATTGAAGATTAAGGGTTATTTCAAGTGAAATTACTGTCTGTTTTTAAACAGAAAGGCCAAGAATTGCCCTCGAACTATTCGGAATAGCTCACATTTACCCTCATTTGTTTGGTGCAAAAGCCACCCTCATGTCTATATAAAGGACCACAAATACTCTTAATTTTAACCCACTTTTGTACTGTAGTCCGAAAACTCTGCGGAGATCCTGAATTTTGATAATGGTGAGACATGAATATGTCTGAAAAGGTTTGTGCCCAGAAAAAAGAATTTCTTGACGGCGTATACCCGTCAGTAATGACTCTATTTTCAAATTAAAGGCTCTGATTTACATCTCTAGAGTCTTATTAGTGTCCCTATGCTGCTTTGATGAGGCGCGCTTCACCAGAAGAAGAGAAGATATCCATTTAAAGGGAAGTTTTTGCCATGTTAGACTGCTTAGGTGGACTGCCATGTCAGCTTATTTAACCCAGTTAGATTGCCAAGTCAGTTGCAGTGGCAAGGGGTTAAAATTAAGGGAATTTGTGGTCCCTTATAGGCTTAGCACAGTGGTTTTGGTACCAAAACAAACGGAGAATTGCGTCGTGTGCAAATTGTTTGAGGGTAATTTTTAACCTTTTCCGTTATAAAAATAATAGCTAGAGGACCATAACATTATTATGAATTGGAGTACCAAGTAGCTTGATTAGTGATCCACTCTTTCTTACCAGGAATAAAAGAAGTTTAACAAGTACAAATAACTCTTCTTCCCTTTACTTTAAACAAGAAACAGCTCTATCTGATAACTGATTAGTATTGATGAGCTTGATCTTATGGACTGGACTGCAAGGTTACTTACTGGATTTGTTATCATCATACACTAGGTGGAATCCCCTCCCTCTTCTGCCTCCGATGTTGATAATTTAAACAATCAACTATAGTGGACAAGGTAGCCTTGGCCCGAGGTGTTGCTTCACCCCAGGTTGCCGGAACTCATGTTGTGTCAGCGAGGCCGTGCTAGCTTCAACGGCTACTTTAATTTTGTAAGTATTCACATATTTCAGCTCCATTAATGAGTAAGTCTAATTGAGTGAATGAGATCGTCAATATATTTTCAACAGAGATATGGACTGAATAAATGAGAACTATTTAATGTTGTCTAACTCTTTTGTTCAATCTGGTCTAATTGAAGTGCAGTGTTCTGCATGGACCAGATAAAGTAAAGAACTATTTTGATGTTAACTTATTACTCACCTGAACAATTGCTTGATTCTGGGCATATTACCATATTCTATCAGCAATTTTCCAAACAGAACTGGAGTTGAACCTGCATCATTGCTGGTTTGGTGACTCCTCTTCCGAGGATATTTTTTTTTTTCCTATTCCCTTGATTTTCATCCACCAGGTTATTTGGGTAAAGGGCACAATTACAAAATGCTTATAAATAAGTCCAAATCCACCATGTATCACCTTTACTTGAACTCATGTTCTGAATGTAAGTTTTGATCAGCCATGTTCCTTTCTCTTCTATCTTAGTTTGATTAATTTGCAGGCACAGGAAGTTAATTTAGCAATGGACGCCTCCAGGAAATCACGTGTTGCTTTTGCAGCTGCTTTATCCTGGACATTACACAGTGTAAAGAGCCTGCATTATCCGTAAAGAAGGCCCTTAGTTAACTTCCAGGATGTGGCAACATTAAGCAGCCGGATTGCCATGGGAAGCTATCAACCGCTGAAATTTAAGTTAATGGCTAAACCATGTGAGTCACGGGACAGCCTCTTGAACCTGTTCCTCCATTTGCTGTCAATTGAGATGTCAGAAAGAGGATCTCTTGGTCGAGGAATGATATACACCTATCAAGTTATGAGTTCATCCGCAATGCCATATAAATCTATTTGTATACTATAGTTGGTAAGATATTCTCAATACAGCCACTGTCACAATCTGACAGAAATAAGAAACTTGGTGGTGCTGTCATAAATTCATAACATTGCAATGCTCATTGTTTACATATAACAGCTGACTTGCCTCTCCCAGATCGAAGGTCAAATGGCCATGGGTATTGCATTCTTTCCATATCTCAATTAGTTTATTTAGAGTTATTGTGAGTCGATATATGATCTTTATTGTCATTATTTTTCCTTGATTCCAACTACAGATACATTTGCAACCGAGATGGCTTATTGTTAGTTTTTGACTTATAGAAAGATAATTCAGAGAGATATACTTCCTCAAGTGCTGGTAGCGTGATTAGTAGCATATATGTTTGAGTAGATTGATGAGTTGTTGACACTTTGACAGACTCTTGAATATACCAACCCTGTAGGTGAAAGAATTATCAAAATTTATTATGTGCAACATGAAAAAAGTTATTCCCATCTATAAAAAATCGGAATTTTTGTGTTGCAGGTCAGGTTAGAGTGTAGGTGAGGAATGCAGTTGTTGCAAGCAGTTCTGCATTTGTTAATTCATTCTTGATGAAAAGCTAGGTAGGACCTAATGTGTTTTGTATTCCTCATGTCTCCTTACCTCACTGCTCTTTTTCACTCATTGGTTGCCAGAAGATGAGAGCTGCAACTGTATCCCAGCTTCTAAAGTTGCTTACTACTAGCTAAGTCCTACCAGAGCCAATTGCTATTCTTCTCCACAGTTAACTTGGCTTTGTTCTGCATACTGACAGTGTTAAAATCCTTTCTATCAGTTTTACTTTGTTTGACTTTTGGTGTGATAGTAGCCAATAGTTCAATTACAGTTTTGTCAAGTTATCAAATATTGTTTATCATAAGATGTACTTGTAAATTGTACATTATATAAGTAACTGACTGTGTTAGATTAGAGGAACTTGTGTCTTATGTCATGGATTTGAGCCCTGCACCAAACGAACTACGTCAATATGTAAGAGGGGGCAGGCCCATCTCTGAGTTTTGGAGTCGGTAGTCCCAAAGGAGTCGACTCGATATGGATTTCTTGATCACAAAAAAGTTTACACTGTTAATAGATAGAGATTGTTAATAGAATTTGTTTTTATAATGGGGTTTTTTCCTGTGAATCCTTCTGTTACTAACTGTTGTATGAACATTGTTTAACATAAGGTTCTCTTTAATAAATAGTCGTGAGTAAAGAAAAATTATTGACAAGTTTCGGAGTTCTTTGTAGAACAAATTTCTCCCGCTTCATTTTATATTGGTGCATCGATTTATTTGGCCTCAAGAAAAATATGCAAGTTTTTGAATATCTATTTTGGTTAGTTTTATTTTACAAGACAATAAATATTATTATCAAATATTGTTATTTTATTTTAAACTTAAAAAATCATTAAATATTTTACAATAAATATAAAAAATGTTTAAAAATAGAAAAGTACTGATAATACATAAATTATACTTTAAAAATATTTTTAAAAAATCACTAGGCATAGATTAGCCTTTGAAGACACAAGAGGTAATGTACTTTGAGTTTATGCTTAGACACATTTACATAGTTCATGTTATTGCGTTATGTCTAGGCACAAATTCGTTCATGTTGTTGAATTTATGCTTCAGTTGGAAATTCATGCTTTGACATAATTCATCTTTGCTAAATTTATACCCCAAATACAATTCATGCATGCTGCTAGGTATATTTTCGAGGCACAAATTCATGCTTTGGTGAACTTATGCCCAGATATAAATTCATACTGCTAAACTAATATGTCATGCTATTAAACTTATACCCCTGGTTCATAAACTATATTAATTTATGTAAAATAAATAAAAAAACCTTCCAAATTATTTTGTAATTATATTATTTTTTTTATTTTTTTTATTTTTTTTATTTTTTTTATTTTTTTTATTTTTTTTATTTTTTTTATTTTTTTTATGATAATTTAAAAATTATGAATTTGAGGATAAAATTAAAAAGACTACTTTGTAAATTAATGACATTCGTGCGAATGACCCATAAATATGTTCTATCAATTTTGATATACCAACCCAAACCTACAAGAAGGCCCTGATAAATATATAGAAAATTTCATAAATAAAGAATTATAATTTGAATCACGATTAATAACTATAATTTACCTAGTAAATTTATAGTAACTTCTTTAAAGTTGTATGCTCAAATTCGTTCTACGGTAGCTAAATTTTGTATGCGTCGTTTAAATTCGTTATATCTGTTAGATTCAATTTTGTGATATGATCACTCAAATTGTTATATCTATTGCTTAATTTTGTTGTATTTGTTTTGCTCAATTTAGTTATTATATCTATTTGTCCAATCTAGTTATATCACACTTTCGATTTTACTATAAACTAATATTAGGTAGGTCGTTATAGTATATTATATCTTTAATTTCTTTTGAATATATGCATCATCTATGTTATCGGTGTGTCAGTATAAGCCACACTTGAGATACCCTTATATCATCATCAAAGAACCACTTTAACTATCATCACCAATCAGATCTGAATCCTAGATATAAATTAGAAAAACATTCCAGATAGAATGTGAGTATAACTTTAAAAAAATCATAGATTTCTAAATATAACTCCCAAAATATTTTCCATCAAACACTGTTTTGGAGGGATTAGGAATATTTATTTTCATTGATAAGCTACTATACAGTATTTGGGTGGGAACCACTCTCACTAGCAATTGATATTCACATTGAGAGCACACACAAAAGGGAGGGTATACTGATAAAGGAGAAAAAAAGGAATTTTCTACAATTTTGCACTCACGGAAGTGGCTGGAATGGAATTTTGATTGACATCCCTAGTGAAGAATGTGAATTTGAGAATGAATTCTTTCTCGATGCTCCCCTCTATTTTTTGATGGAATTTGCTATAAAATTCAAAATATAGCTATGTTTGATAATTTTTTTAAAACTACCACTATAAAAAATAATCAGAGAAGGGTTAGTGTGCTTAGATAATTTTCCCATACAATAAATGTTCATGATATTGGTAGTATTTTTTCAAAAAGAGAATGCAAAATCTCCAAGACAACTCCGTTGAACATGCGTGAAAGCAACGTAATAGGTGGAATCTCGAAGAACCATGGATTTAAAACCAAACTTCAGACAGTGTAATTGCATCAAAACTAGTTGAAGAATCAACAAAAGCTATTAGATAAAGAAACTCAAACAACGTATTTACGAGGTGTAGAGTATGTGTATCTCTCTTCTTGGTAGGCTATTGCACTGTGAAAACACATATATAATATAAATACAGCAAACACTAACATGTAGGGAGGCTGGGGCTTTCCCCCCACGACCCCTCTTGAAGGAGAACCAGATTAGGAAGATGATAAACTCAAAGCTAGCAGAGGAGTGTTTGCTTGAACAAGGTAGCGGGATCTTTCCTACCTTTCTATTTTGACTTCTTCGAAGTGAAAGAGCAGAAAGCTAGAGCGACTTGCTCTTAAATTAAAAGCCCAGAGCAAGTAGGCTTTCTCTGCAGAACAATGTTGACTTTCTTTATACTTTATAATATAAGGCCCTTTAAATGATCGTAAATGGCCTGAAATGTAACAAACCTATGAGAGAAAGGGGTTTCGAAGAAAAGTGTACCAATCTGCCAAACAAAGCACAAACAACGGCTCTCACCATAAAAATAGGATAGAAATGCTGTCACTAGAAACAGACCACACATCGAAAGAGGGAAGTGTTCAGTGGGAAAGCACGCCCATTATTTACCTTCCATATATAAAGGAAGAAAACTGTCCTCCTTGCGAGTGCAATAGATTCAAACAGATATAGTTGTAAGCAGTAGATCAGCAAACAGGCATGAATAACCAGTGCGTTGCTCGAATCTATGGCTGCAAGAAGTACCTGTATTTAACCTTCCACCAACTTCTTGACCAAAAAAAAAAAAAAAAGGCGGGTCGTGATGCCTAAGAACTTTGCACAGTTGCCTACTTATAGGCAAAGGTAAAATAAATTATCTGCTACAATGTCCCTACTAAGTTACATGGAGAAACCAGCTGTACTCAATTTGATGTGCCAAGAACAAAAAGTTCTCAGCCGAGCACCAATTGGTGCTGGGCTAAATGCTTGAACAAATTCGGGTTCTCTTTGTCTCTTTCCAAGTAATCTCGAGTGATGAGATCTTCAATTCGCTTTTTGATTGCTTTGAAATCAGGCTACACAAATATGCAAAATTGATGATATTAATATAAAACTCTCAATCTCTATAACTAGAGCGCCAATAACTATCTTCAGGATAAAGCAAAGTTTAAAATTGCAGTAGACACTTGCAAAGGAAATAAAACCTACAAATAATCCAAATCAAGAGTCATGGATCGGATGGCCCAGCAAGGTCATTAAAAATTTAAGCACAAAGCACAATCATATTTTACCCTTGGTTCATCTCTGATCTCACACAGGTTTTGAGTTTGTAGGGAAAATTCTAGCTTTTCGAGAATATGAATCCCTCGAGGTCATGAAGTAGACTAAAATCACGTGACTTTAAACTTATTTTCCCTCAAGTAATACCACTTCTTTTATGACCAATATAACTTTATCCATTGAGGAAGAGTGAAACACAGATATCTTCCAAAAGATGCTACAGACAAAAAAGGTGGTTCGTTCACCTCCCCCTTCATCTCTTCTGTTACATCAGTTCAAAAGAAACTGAGAAGGATAGAGAAATAAAATGGAAAAAGAAGAAAACGAACTATCTACTTCGTGCATCTGATTACAAATGAAATTGGAAGTGGAAGATTGTAACCGGATCATATATTTAGAGGTTTGGAAACTATTGAAAGATATCTCAACTTAAAGATTCTGTCTCAACCGTACCTGTAATGTCTTAAAAATCAAGGTTACGAAATTCCAAGTGATCTTGGTCTCAGAAAGTAAAACTGCGGAACAATTTGTGATGAGGCAATTAGAAGATTGAGGGACAAGGTAAAATTGGTATTTCTATCATATTATTCTGTCAAGTTATATTCGCTGGGAAAGAAAACCAACAATTTTACTCGGAATCAGTACGTCAACTTTAACTCTGTTGTGTTTTTTGTAAGTGCCCTTGCCAATAGTCAACTAACTCGAAAATGCCTTCCAACTAGTCCAAATAGCTCAAAATACCCTCCTTACTAAGGGTTACTCAAACCAAGGAAATAAAGGTCAATTTGCCTTTGAACTATGCAAAATGGAGCAAATTTGCCCTTATTCTTTATTTTATTTTACTTTTTGGGGTTCGGGTTGAATATGAGAAATATAATAACATGAAAAAAACAATATAAAGATTTCCATTGTAACAAATAAAAACGATAGCGTAATTTTTTTCTTCTGGTTCCTTGTGAGATATGATAATATTTCTGAATATGAAATCATATATTTTTTTCTTACGTAACTACTTTAAAACATATTTCTCTACATTAATAATAATGTTTATTTTACTCACTCTAAAGAATAATATGATAAAGGTAATCAAATTCAATTATATCTTTAGTACTTATATTACTTATGAGTATCCTAAGTCACATCCCAGGTTTCAACCAAGGTTATAATATTTTGAGAAGAAAGGAAATAGTAAAATAGCGTTTAATTGAAAATTTTATGTTGGTAATTAAATTTTTACATTACATAAAAGAATTATTGCCTAAAAATTATCATTTAAAATAATAAAGTAATCTCATAATCTCCCATATACATTTTTGTTCAAGTCTTTACAATTAAGAGCATTATCCCGAACTTCAAATGGAGGGCAAAATTGCCCCATTTCAAATAGTCCATTATCCCTTGTTTTGTTTTGGAGTAACTGTTAGTAGGAAGGCATCTTGCTGCGTGACTGTGGCTGGTTGGAGGCATTTTGACTAACGGTGAGTACATTCTTTGTAAAAATGCAATGGGGTAAATTATTCTTCGAATAGTTCAGGGGTAACTTTTGGCCCTTTTCCCTTTAAAAATACAATAATAATATGACTATGCATCACAAACCTAAACCATAAGGAAACTCTTCAACTACTTTACCAACACTATTCCTGATATTTCAATCTTTAAGATTACTTTCAACACCAAGATCCACAAAGATTGTGATCCTGAATGAAAGTTGTTTAAGCTTAATGGCGATAGTGTAATCAAGTTATTATCAACTTGTCAAACAAGGAAAAAACTGCTAAGTAATCTGTTGTTACGAACCTAGGAGGTGATATCCTTATGTTTGTTTATTGGAAAGCTGGAAAACGTCCAATACAATGTCATAATAGCCCTCCGGTACTAAAATGAATGTCATGGTTGCTAGAGCATACCGTCATCGACCTTCAAGGTGATTTATTTCATTCGAAAATCCAAAAGATTGGTCCATACCTTAAACATTCGGCTCAACTGCTCAACACACTCCAACACTAGTTGTTGATGAGGAAGAACTTTTCGACTCTTCATAATGCGCACAATGCAGGCATCAATTGCATAACGTCTATCTTTGTCTACATCCTCAACCACCTTTTTCCTTTCATCCTAAGGAGGTAATGGGACTGGATGGTACAAATAAAACATGCCATTAGGAATAGGTGTCTAGTGTGCCTTCTTGAAGGAAGCATCATTGAAAAATACATAATTCTTTATCTATACCCTAATCCGCCTCATCCTGTCAGTGAACTTGGAGTTGAACTCCAAATGATCAGATAAGCGAAACAGTTTATTGGGGCTCCTTAGTCAGAATTTTGTACTTGGCACATGAAAGTTGAAGCAATCTGATCAAGTCATCATCAGCCAAATTTAACTGATTCTTGATTTCTGAGTAACTCAATCTATCTGAAGCATTAAACAATAATAGAGCAGCAGCCTGAAAAGCGACAATCACATAAATCCAAAACTGTATTGTAACCAACAGGGATATTTTAATGGAATCATCAGACAGAGCTAGTCACTGATAAGTTCCCAGAATCAGTTCGATGGTTTTAGGCTCAAACTTCCCCGTGATGTTACACGTACCCAATGAATAAATCCATGTCAATTTCCTGTGTTTCGTTTTTGTCTGATAGAATTCCTTGAAGACTTCCACACACTTCACCTGAGACAAATGGTACAACAAAGGTTATGTCATTCATTAATTCAGAAGAAAAAACTCAAATCAGCAAACAGGAAGTTGATTATTTTCAAATTATCAAGAAAAGCTCCTCTTACCATTTCCACAGGGAGACTCAAATCAGAAGATTTATAACTAGGCCAGAATCCAGTTGTAAGAACTGTGACAGTTAAATCAATTCCAGGACTCGCTGCAGGGTTGTTGCTGAATCATTCCACAAAATGGTTCTGTTTTCCCTAACCAATGTCAAGTCTATGCCTGTTTTTAAGTTCCCAACCACAAGTTCTAATAGATATTTGAATGGGGATGAGATAAACTATGAAAAGATATTGTGTTTCCTCACCATTTTCCTCATCTTTACGATATAAACTGCCCACCACTGTTGCTTTAGCTTTGTTAAGATAAGCCTTCATGATATCATTCATTTATAAGAAACAAATGCAATGAAGCTTCTTCCTATAACACCAAGACAATGGACATTCCAAAAGGTAAATGAAGATTAATCCTAACTAAGGTAACTATATCAAGAAACTGTTGAACTGTCTACCCTACCTGTAGAACTCCGCAAAAAGGTCTTTGTCACTAATGTATGCGCTTCATAACACCTACAAAATCGAAGCATTATTATGATATCATTTGGCCGAAAGATGGACTTGCCGAAGTGGAGTGTTTGAGTTCATGCTGCTCTACCTTATCAATTCTCCCTCAATAGCATCATCACTGGAGTTTTTCCTCCCACCTTTCTTAAGAAGAATATTCTCACAATAAGAAGCAAGAGGCTCTGCACTTGAACAACCAGACACAATCCATCTTGTTACAGAAGACCTCAAATGCCTCCTTGAGAGCCTATATATCAGACTTTAGACATCAGAAACACTGACAATTATTCAAAGTAAAAGAGATCAACAGACAAGTGTTAACAGCAGAATATACCTTATGAAAGAGAGAGTTATTAGCAAAACAGTCAAGTAACAGCCATATACTTATCGTGAGCTCAATCAACTTTCTAACAAAGATCTGTGGAAGGGATGGAATCCACAGTTAAATAAATTAACATTACATAAAAGTGAAATCAAAATGGAAGAATATGGGTTTACCTGCTCTCCTGAGCCGGAACTTTCAGCCTGTGCAAAAAACAGATAAACACTTCAAATAGAAAGACTAGTAAATTTATTACCATGACCAAAAGATTCTGGAACCCACAAGGACAGCAAGGCTGCAAAGGAACTTCAAATATATATATATATATGAAGTTCCTTTGCAGCTTGCTATATCGCAATGAGTTCAAATTTGAGGAATATGTTATATACACACACACACACTTACTTATTTCTACAAATGCGCTCCAGCTCCACTCAAAAGTTTTGTCCTCTGAATGTTGTATCATGCGAACCCCCTCCCCACTGTTTTCTCATTCACAATTTAGGACTTTATAATCGCATGCAATTAGCAGATAATCATGCGTTTTTATGTACAAACCATTAAAAATATGAAACAAGAACATGAGCAATTCACCTTGCTATTTGTCGTATCTTCAGCCTGTTGCACCAAGACCATGCCTTCAGCAATGACATGCTGCAAGAGCGTATTGTCAGCAGATGTTTAGTTAAACTTACAAGAACTAAATAAATAATTCTTTTTTGTCAATCAGTAATTGGCATAGAGAAAAATACCTGTTTAAACATACTTGAAACAGGTTCCAATCCCTTGGGGATTCTATGGAATAGCCTATACATTCGAGATAAATCCTCTACCTGAGTGTACAAAAGAGAGTGCGGCTTGATGAGGAAAGGAGAACATCCAATTACATAGTAAAAATACGTGAAATCTTCCCAAAATCTAATGGTGAAAAGCAACAGAAGAATTCAATACCTTATCATCTCTAAGCAATGCTCTGCATCCAGAATGCCTCAAGTAACTGATTGGTATATACAACCAACAATTCATTTTGCACTTTCTGCAGCATAAATTTGACCTCAGCATTTAGAAAACAAATCCAAATAAAGGAATATTGTCAACATTTAAAAAGTCTGAATTTCCAGCATTCAAAGTCAAGTATAATATCGGTCGAATACTTTAAAGCAATGACATAAATAATAAGTACATGGTAGAAATATGAAATTGCCAACTTCATTTTTCAGGTTTTATATCCCTGAACAAAATTAAAAAGACCATGACCAACCACCACCTACTCGGTATGTGTTCACTCGAACGGAGGTAATATCCACTTGAAATTTGGCTGAAACTGACTAATCTATCTATTAATCCCTCCGTCCCAATATATCAGTCCCAAAAAGAATGACATCTTTCTATATTAGTAACAATTTAACTTTACTTTCCGCTTTGCCCTTAATGAGATGATTTATAATCCTTAGAAATTTTCCTTACTTCTTTAGACTACAAATTTCAAAAGTGTTCCTTTTTCTTGGACACCTTCACATAAATTGGGGCGGAGGAGTGCTAATTTATAAAAGTGGAAGACTCAAAAGTAAAAAGGTTGAAAGACCAAAATGCCCCTATAAGGTTGAAAGGCCTTTATGCCCTTTGAAAGTTGTATTATTCCTTTATAACCGACTAAATTAAGCAAACTTACTTCCTTGCTAATGAATTTGAAAAGTTACAATGAGTGGTTCTGTGTAGATCAGATTCAGAATTATAATTGACTTTGAATAGTCAGTCTCAACTCTATTTAAGATATAGATCAGATTCAAAATTTAAAATTGAATTTAAATAGTCAATGTCCACTGTTATTTGTATTATTTTACATAAAAGTGAAGATACTAATAGTTGAAAGTTAAGCTGGCCCAAATAACCATAACCATATACAAATATAAACGACCCTTTTACCCTTTCAATTAAATACTCTTTCTATAACATTTAGGCACAAAAATGTAAGTATATTCTATAAATACTTCTAGATAAAAATTCCTCATTGCCCCACCATCGTATCTCTTTAACTTAACATCGAATTTCTTTTTATGAGATTTAACTTATCAATTTATTCTACAAGTACATACCAAAACACTTAACAATTGCACATTGTGTTCAAAATAATCTAATTTAAGAGATGAAATGTATTAGTACATCCTTATTATTTAATTTACTTATATAAAGTATATTCTGCTAAATAATCTCAAAAGAAAAAAATTAATTGGATAATTTTAGTAAATGGAGGCAAAGCCAAAAATCACATTAAGGCTTTTCGAGGACCTATGTGGGGCAAGATTTCTTCCTTTATAAGCTTTGGCAAATAGGACCAACATTCATCAGTATTAGGAAATTACACTTTTCTATAAGTTTTTATTTTGTAACTCAAATACATTTGTTAATACCTTATATATGGGATCTTTTAAAATTGTACTCATGGATATAGGGTACACGCGAAACCGCATGCCCGTAGACTAATATCACATAAACAAGAAGCAATATCTCCCCCTATGAAGAAGTGAGACTATATTTGAAACTTCTACTGTAAACCAAAAAGAAAAGCAGGTAGTCAGCAAAGTGAAGGGCATTAACTTTTTCCCCCTCGAAGAGAAATAAACTGAAAAACTTTTTTGATAAGTTGAATAATTTATTAGAAGAGAGCAAACAATGGAAACAAAACCTGTATATAATGAACGATACAACAACCAACAATAGAAATGCATAAAACCTTGGAGGTAATCCCTTTAAGCTTCCCTTCTAAAGGTTTTGGAAGAAAAAAATAAAACTTAGAAGGCATCCATTACACAGACATGTAACAGTTAAACCACCATTATTTTATTTTATTATTTTAATAACCATGGTGTCCGGACCAGCTTACATGCACCTCATTAATTAGGCCAGGGCACCTCTACCTCCCACCAGCATAACACAAAATCACGTGTATTTTCTATGCTCAAATTCTAAAAAAACCTTCTCTAAAAAGTTGAGACTTCAAGTTGCTAAGAGAATTCCAATACTGTACTCAGAAGTTTTGTCTCACTACTAAAATGGAGATAATGAGACCTCGCCTTCTCTTTCTTCAAGCACTCCTCTGCCTGTGTTAGAAAGCACAGGTATCACAGTCTAATATTGAATTTTAGCTTAATAGCAAACTCAAAACAATTGTAAATAGATTGTACCTTCAACATATAATCTGGACAAGAATCTTCCACAATCCAACTTGAAGCTTTCCGAGAATAATAAGCTGCAGTATCTTTAAGCAGTGCATCTTCGAAGTCATTTTCATAATACTCCATTTCCCCCATTTAATTCCAACAAATATGTCAAGCACATTCTTCAATAATGCTCGGTCAATCTGCTCACCCTCGCGTTCTTGATCAATCTAATACAAAAGGACTCTTAATCAGACCCTCATAACTAACAATAGTAGTGCAAGAGCTGGGATCAACTGAGAAAGTAGGAAAGAGCAAAAAAAAAGAAAGAAAGAAAGAAGAAAGAAAGAGGCATTGATACTTGCCATTACAATAACTGCATCTCTGGCTTTACCATTTCAACTCTGATAAACCTATTGTCAACAAAAATAGAAATAAGTTTCAGACCAATGACAAAGATGAAGAGAAAGCCAAAAAAAAAAAAAAAGAAGAGAGAGAGAGAATTATGTTGCCAATTATAGGAGTGCAAGAAACAAGCCAGATCACGGAAGCACGTCAGACCAACGTTAAAGTGAAGGTAGTGACCTTCGGGCAATAAAATAGCGGTCGAGATAATGGAAGAACCGTGAGAGCCACCTAACCATAAGTTTATGATTCGCCCATCTTTTCACAAACTCCCTCAACATAAACTCATCGTGCTTCTCTCTTAAAGCAGGCAGAACCTAATAAAAAGAAAAGCCTGATTGCAAAATTGAACAGCAATAGCAAAGCAAGTAGGATAAATTTCACAACATGGTCGAATTCCAATTTATCCATATGTACTGTTGTCAAATTAGATAAAGTAATGTAAACTGCGGTTTCAGGGTCTAATCAACTCCCAATATTCTCAAAACAGCTACCTAGACGAACATACACACCTCCATTAAGACTTAAATCCAGCACGTGTCAGTTATACCAATACAACAACACCAAAAATTTCCTGGACAAACTCAAGTTCTATTCATTAATTGCCTAATTAGAAGTATAACCCAGCCAACCTAAAAGGAAATATATATTATTTGATCCATATCCCGACTATTTTATCCATATCCCGACATAAGAAGTCCAATGGGAACAATACTTGAAATAGCAATCCATAGAAAAACACCAATACTAAGATCGGCTAGAACAAGGTAAGTCCGTTAATTGCATGAAAGTAATTATATGTGCACTCCATCACAAAGGTTACCATCAGCCAATAACTTTTCAATACCTAATAATTTATCCACGAGAAGAAAGTCAATGCTTCTTACATTAGAATTGATATATTCTTCAAATGCTTCCTTGTACTTCTCCTTTACACAACTGCTTGCGAGTAATCATTTGGGGGCTTCTGTGTACACATGTTATATATAGTTCTACACTTCAATTAAGGAAAAACTTCCTCCCACTTCAAAGTAGTTCACTTATAACCAAGATATTAGTTGTTCAAGACACCGTCAGAACCACTGCAAAGTGGTTGTAAGGCGGGGTTTACCATATTTTAAGATTAAAAATATGACAGATACATATATATTAAAGAACAAATAGTTATATCTAAAGAAAAGAATTAGGATACGTGTAGAGCATCATGCTCTTCAGAGCTGAAAGAATATTTGTTGTCCTTCTAAAATTTACTGTAATTTTGGGACTCCCTTCTGCATAAACTCCCATCCTTCCTCCAACTCAATAATCTTCAGCTGGCTCATTGCCATCTTTGAAGCTCCTTTCTTGTACCTAATACAAACGTTGAAAGCCATATAATCTACAACGCTACCATAACAGCACCTGAGAAAAAGCCAATTGCAATCCAACTAATAATCATTAACAAAAAACAATGCCGATTGAAAAAATATCCTCAATATTTGTTTCATAATCCAATGTATACAGATGACAGCAAAAGCAGCAACTTTTACGGTTGGCTTTTAGGTTAAAAAAAATATTTCAACATCCAGCCTTATTAAGATAAAATTTTGCAACACAGTTTGCATTCATAGAACTCCAAAATCATAAGCTTGCGTGTAGTAGTCCATGACCTAATGTATTGTATCTGTAATACAAATACCAGTAAATAAGGAAATAGACACATGTAGCATAATTCCAACTCAATTCAATGTTCAAGAATTCTACAGCTCCATTGTTATAACTTATATAACAAGGAAACCACTCATTTTATGTAATGACCAATTTGATGGGGCGTGATCATTAGGTTATTTCTCTTTCCCACTATGTCCTTACTATTTCATAATCACATTCTTTAGTTTACCCTATATTTCAATTGAACTCCATTCCGGACCCTATTAGACATCTCCACCTCAGATTTCTGGTTCATTTTAGCTACCTTTTTCTTCCTATCCCTCTTATCGGTCTCCATCTAAGTATTTATTACTGCCAAATCACTTTTGGCTGATTTTTGATTGACCATTTTGTTTTGGTTAATTTATTAAGAATCATGAATTTAATAGCTTAAAATATTCAGGCATAATTGGTAATAAATTGCTTGACAATATAAGCTTAGTAGTTATTTTATACTAAAAACACAGTCAAACCATCAATAAAATGTTGAAAATGATACAGTCTATTCAACAATAGGATACATTATGAAAGGATGGGCAACAACTATCCAAACAAGCTGTTAGCACGATCTTAAACCCTAGAAAAGTTAACAAGCATAATAATCAGCAAAACAAAGCTAAATCATGATCTCCTAGGCGCTTACCGGAGAAAAGGATCGATTACCGGAGAGCTGAATTACAATCGCCTCCAGTTGATGAATAGATTCTGTTTCAAGCTGACTCTGAAACAATAAATGATAGATAAAAACTCCCAAATACTTGGAATCACTAAATTTACAGAGAAAAGCGGTAGAGAATAAGGCGGTTGAATTTCAACCAAATTCAACTCTCAGAGTCCAGACTTCTCTGAAACCATGTGCAATTTCCTTTCCCATCTGTATTTGATTTGAGTTTCAGAATACACGCCCAATCATATCGTATTCTTACACCTATATACTCCCCTTTTCATTTTAGTTATTTTAAAATACTTTTTCACCTGCTTACCAACTATTTATTTAATAAATATAAATAATGCTTTCTTTTATTATATTGGATATAAATAGTTTGTCAACCTTTGTTAAATGTATTAATGGGAGGATTATATTAAAAAAGTATCTATTTACAACTCGTGACTTTATTTACTTTTATTGAACTAAAGTTCGATTCTTAAGTTATATTTTTTTTAGAATGGTTTTGTGATAGTGTATTATATTTTATTCTAAATTTTTACTTATTTGGTAAGATTGTATAAAAATGAACAATTTTGAATAGTTTTACAACTTATAGAGGTTCTTATGTCCATGGGGAAAAAAGTACAACTTAAAAATCCCAAACTGCATGTCAAACAAAACTTCAAACTTCATCTCATATGATTTCATATCACGATTTCATCTTACATGGTCAAACGGGTCTTAAATGGTGTTTTACATAATTAAGAAGACATTAATGAATGTTCTTCCAATTTACAACCTTATTTAAATGGAAAGAGTTTTACATAACCAAAGAAAATACTAAAGAATTGCATTTTTCAGATATTTATTAAATTAAGCGGGTAAAAGTACATTTTACTTTCTTGAAATAAGTAGTTTTCTTAAGAGTTGTGCTCAAGCTAAAAACACCGCTTATTTTTAAACGGAGGAGTAGTTTCAGAAATTGAGATAATTATTATGGTTTTCTATTCTACTTTTAGTACTTTTGAAAGTCATTACTCCGTGTGAAAAGAGGTATATTCCACGGTTTGAGCTATGAAGTAAGTGTCACGCCCCGACCTAGAGAGACCGTGTAGCCAAACTGCAGAATGCCATTTACGGGCGGCGAAATCATAACATGGCTTCATCAAAAGCATACATCTAACATAAGCGGAATAATCTAGACTTAAGCTTTTAAAAAATATATAATAAATGAAATCAATTTATAGATAGACTTGTCAAGTTTACATAACATGATAAATAAAGTCTATTAAGCTCTATCATAATTGGAATAAATAATTTTACCAGGATATTTTGACATACCTTATAGTCAAAAGCTACTAAAGCTGAGTGAAGTAACTAAACCCAAAATAAGTGGGGCTCACCATTAGTGGAATAGAGACTTATAACTGCGGCTCGATTGTTAGTGCGAGTACTGAGGTTTGCATTATAAAATAATGCGGCGGCCCCTATGAAGGGGCGTGAGTACAGATAATACTATCATGTAAAATGGCTAATGGAAACATAACATAGCTGATAATAGACGGGAAATCATTAGTATAGACATAATATGAAGGAAGTCAAGAATATGAAATCAATACGTTGAATTTTTTGAAGGAAAAAAAAATTAAATTTTACTCATCATTCATTACTTCATCTTTGGGAGGTTCTTAGCAACGTGCAACCCCTGTAAACACGAAGTCTGATCTCAGCCCGATTAGCTAAAGCCATTTGCATACATTATTAGGGGTATAAGACATCATAACATAGTTTGCTAGCAAGGATCCATAAAAAGCTCATACGAGGGAATATAAGGAGTCGTCTGGACCAACCAAAATGATCCATAACCTATGTTGGCATACATAGTTCAGGCAGAAGCCTTCTCGGTTAATAATACCTCCCGTTTTATTTCATAAAGTGATTTCCTTAAAATCATAATTAAACCAAGTTTATCATCAGAAGTCATCATCGTATCATAATCATAATTCATCATTGTCATAAGACCTTTAAATTCATAAATCTTAATTTTGTAATCATTCTTCATAAAAAATCATCAAAACTTCTCTTTTAGAGGAAAAATCATGATTCATAAAGTCACTAAAATTGCTCTTGTAAAGGAAAAATCATAATTCATAAAATCATTGAAACTTCTCTTTTAGAGGAAAAATAAATAGTTGTAAAATTGATACTTTTGAGAAGAGGACTTATGGAACTCACTTGAAGGATCGAAAGGATCATAGACATACAATAGGGACTTATGGAGTAATCAAGAATGATCATAAAACATACGTAGGAACTTATAGAGTTTTGAAACCATTCATCATACACATAACGTTCTTGACCTTAATCGAAGAAGGAGAATTTCGTAGTAAATCCTTAAGAAATCATCAAACTCTAATTTTGAAGGAATTTCGTATCTTTCACGCTTTCATAATTTTATGCAGAAAATCATAAAATTCTTGGAAAGAATGTATCATAGAGGATGAGCAACATCATAGGCAAGTCTTGGATTTCATAAGAATCAATAAGTTCAAGGAATTATATTTTCAGCATAACTCTAACTCATAAACTTTGAAGGGAAAAGCTCATAGGCATGAATAACATAGGACGAAGAAGAACAATAGAGTTCCCACACGTAGAGATAGCCTTACATAAACATGTTGGTCTCCCAATAATCACCATAAAGCAACAATACCTTTATGACATTAATCTACAATAATTATATGGATAGGAACTACAATCAACACCTTAAAGATAAATTTCAAGTCATAGAGGCATGAAGACATCCGGAGGCATAGGATATTGGGCCTCAATGGGTGAGTGTACTAACACCCGCCTCTTTCTACCACCCATTAACAACATGCATAACCATTTCAAGTTCAACCAAAATAACCATGTCCATCCTCAACACAAAAATTGTTCCATAACCCTAACCCATGTGTCATCACATGAACTCAACTTCCCTAGCACCGTCCTATGAGTTCTGACCTTATAACATCCTTAAAGTAGAAATAAATCTCATACAATATTTGGCAAGTTACTTACCTTGAAAAATTCGTGCTAAGATTTGATCTTGAATCCAAAGTCTTTCTTGACCTTGCTAGAGGAGAGAGAGGGATTTGATGTCAAAATCTTGAGAGAATCGTGGTTTTATGTTGTCGGATCATGGAGATACTTTGCATGCTTAGAAGGATTTTTAGAAGCATTTGGGGCTGTTGGGGTCGAGTTGAGGTGAATAAATAATAAAGTGAATTCGAAATCACGTTTTAAATATGTTTAAATCATGTTACTACGGAAAAAATATGTGTTTCGTGGCAATCCATGGAATCTGCTTTCAAGCGATGGCAGCATTATTTCCTTATTTTTGGATCCTCTACTAACGGTCTGTTGCGTTTCGCGGCCAATCCGAGCTATGCTTCCCAAGGCGCTGGTCGCGTTTCGGTCCTCGGTCCGCGGTTCGCAGCAACTTGGCGTGCTTTAGTAAAATGCCCATAACTTTTTTCTCCGAACTCCGATCGATGCAAAGTCGGATGCATTGGAAAGAAAATTCAAAGGGCTTAAATTTGATAAGTTAAATAACCCAAACATACTTCTTAAATTAAGATCTATGATCGTTTAAAATTGACCTTTATGTATAAACTTCACATACTCTTCACTCTTCTCTTGTACATATTTCCCTTCTCACATAGCAGTCAACATTCGGCCCGTACTTCCATATGCAGCTTTGTATATGTCTTCATGGCTAGGAATAGTCTGTGCTCTTACCTGCTCTTAGTGAAAGTGAGTAGCACCTATAAGCTGATTGAATAAATCATCAATAAGTCAACCAATATTTATTATTGATCATTACCTTATTCAACTATCTATAACCAATGCACATTATTATCGTACCATCTTTCTTTTTCACAAATAATAGGTGCACCCCAAGGTGATACACTAGGTCTGATGAACCCCTTATCAAGTAGCTCTTGGAGTTGAACCTTCAGTTCTCTCAACTCAACTGGAGCCATGCGCCCATGGAGGAATAGAAATAGGATGAGTCACGGGACTTAAATCAATGTTGAACTCAATTTCTCTTATTGGGGTAGTCGGGAAATTCTTCTGGAAACGCATCAACAAATTCTCAGAACAATAGGAACACTGTCAATAGTAACATCCTCGGCTCAGTATCATGAATGATAGCAATAATACCCAAACACCCATGATTAATCATCCGACATGCCTTTACATAAAATATTATCTTTCCTTGGGTCATATGAGTCATGCCTTTCCACATTAAGGTAGCCCTCTGGGAAAATTAAAATGTATAAGATTAGCATAGCAATCAGCAAATCATAACATGATGACAACCTATCCATACTCATAATCACTTCAAAGTCAGACATTGGTAACTCTAGTAGATCAACAATGGTGTCCTGTCACGAACGGATATTACACAATCTACGTAAATTTTATCCCTTACAAAATCTCCCTCCTTTGGGGTCATAACCATATATGGCATAATAAGAGACTCAACTCTTCATTCTAAGAATATAGCAAAAGATGGAGATACACAAATGCATAGAACCGAGTATCAATAAGAGCATATGCCCCATGAGAGTTAAGCAAAATAATGCACGTGACTCTTTGTATTAGATGCCTCGATATCATGCGGATATAGAAAAGAATCTCGGTGGTCCACACCTTCCCTGCACAATCTGTGCACCCATCGACCCTGTCCATGAGCATCCTGCTTGTAACACCCCGGATAATTTGAGTGGTAGTCGTACTTTGAGGTAGGTTTAAGTGTGCTTAATAGGCTAAGAAGGTATTATGATTTACTTAAAGTCATTCTATGGTCATATTAGAATTTGGACGCCGATCCAAGTTATAGAACAAAATTCAAAAATGTTATTGCAAAATTTCCTTCTTGAGATTTTTTTAAATTTAGGTCAAATATCTTGAAGCTTTTCTCCTAATATATAAGGAGTTGAGGTGTGCGGCCTATAAAATTAAAGGTCTATGAATCTAGTTTTCACATCAAATCGTTCATTAATCCGACTTTGTAGTAGAGATATATTCGTATTTTCTGAGACCGCGAAAGCAGGCACCTCACAGGGTCTAAGGCGGTGGAAGGCTAGCTAAGCCCCTTGGTCTGTTGTTCTTCATCCCAAATTCATTTTACAGAAACCTAATTCATTATAAACCTCTCTCAAGTTCTCTCCATAGTTACTTTGATTTTGGGGTTAGAACACATGGCTCAACATGATTTTGGTGTCGAAAAGTTGGGAATCGCGTGTAGCTAGCGTTTTGGTGTCTTTTTCGAGACTTTGGTGGTTACATTTTCGTGGGAAGATGTTGGTAAGACTTCTTCCTTTTGTTTCCTTGGTTTTTGAGGTTGGTTATAGGTGTGTTAACCCCATTAAGTTGTTGTCTCGGAGTTTCTATCGTCGAATTCATATGAATCTTGTCAGGTAAGCTGCGTTTGTCTTGTTTTGTTGCTAAGTTGTGTTGGCTGCGTTTTGGCAGAATCTTGAACTGCCTTTAAGCGGTAGATTCATGGTGTTGAAGCTCATGTTCGGCTAGGTTGAAACTAGTATATTGAAGCATCCCTCCAGCTATCGGCATGAATTCCATGTGACATGTCATTATTATATTATGTTAGCTGTTTTGTGATGACTTTGTGTTATATTATTATTTTACTCTTGTTTTTCTATTTATATGGTGATAAATGTGTGTATAAGGTGTTGGTTTGGTTGGTGGCTCTGGCGATGAGTGCGGAGATTCATAGCCATGGCAAATTATTAGGCTCGTGTCGAGAGGCCGTGTGTGAGGCGTGTGGTTTCTGTAGCAAGTTGTGGGATATTTGAGTGAATAATATTAGGTGATTATATTTTCAAGTGAATGAGGGTTTTATAACGGTTAGGTCGGTTGTGGCGGTCGTTTGTTATATTTGAGTCGACGGTCGTGCCGATGGCACGTTGGTGGCAAATCGACACTTGGGTTGGCTTGGACATGTCCTTGTTGTTAGTGATAGTATAGTGGATTGTGGTCTGTTTGTAAATCTCGGATAGGCGGCAAGGATGGTAATTCTTTCAGTTAGTGGCTTGTCAGTGGCATTTAAGTGAAGAATAAGTACTATCTTGTAATAGTCGGGGTTGTGAGTTTGAGAGCCAATTGTGGGCTGTTTGGCATGTACTATTATTATTGTTGATTGTGTGTGTGTTATGTTTGAGGCCTTGTGGCTTGTGGATACCCGAAGAGCGAAGTGTTTTGATTGAGGTTTGAGCCCCGATAGTGGGAAAATGACCTACGGGGTTGAGAATGATGTCCTCCATAGTATCGAGTTGAGACATGATTCGATAGTGTTGACATGTCTAGGCCTTCTTGGGATCGAGTTAGTTTCTCCCAAATGGATTGAGCTCCGCTAGCGCATTGCACAGCCGAGAGATGCTCGAACCCATTAGTGAGAGGAAAGAAGTTGTTGTTGAGGATTAGGAATATACCCTTCAACCCTTGTTGACACCCAATTTTGACTCTCCATATTTTTTATTAATTATTTAAGCTTTTGAAATTCTCAAAAAAAAATAACAAAGTAAATAAATTTCACAATTTTAGAAAAATGTTTCGAAATTATTTTGATCGAATAGTTTTTGCCATTTTTTTGTTTAACTATTTAAAATATTAAAGTTAATTAATTAATAATATAATATAATTAAAAAATTCTTAAAATTTTATATATATATATATATATATATATATAAAAAAATTTGAAATGTTTTTTTTTATTTGATAATTGGTTTTTTGATTTTTTAATTTTTGTAAAAGCTTTTTTTAATTTTTTCTAAAATAAATATTTTATGAAATACAGTTTTCAGGTCAATCATGAAATTAAAGTATAAATAAATATTTTACTTTATTTTAGTCAAGAAGCTTCATTAAATTAATTGATTAAATAATACATTTTGGCTGCAATTTTATAATTAATTAATTCTAATTTCTTATCAATTAATAGTATTTAATTAAAAGTGTCTACAATCGAAATAACGTTTGGTTATATTTGAATTGCAAAACTAGCCACTATTTGAGTATGAAGTTTGGCTTTTAATTCTCAATCCTCAAAATCAACCAATTCGCGTGTGCCACATCAGTGTCACGCGGATTATGCTTCTTATTATTCAATCTTGGCCATTCAGTTTTCATCCAAAGGTTGAGATTCATTCATTTAATTTTCAATTATCTGACATTATATATGTATTATATTATTTTTAGTTTGCCTCTTTAATCCTAGACCGTCGGATCAAAAGATCAGATGGATTAGATCAAATCTACCCAAGCCCC
>JACEIK010007359.1:0-53957 GCA_018107945.1 Datura stramonium
CTCCCTTCTTTGGGACGCACTGAACGGGGCTGACCCATTCACTATCCGAAATCGGATAGACCACACCTGCATCAAGCCATTTAATTATTTCTTTCCTGACGACATCCTTCATCGCCGGATTTAACCTTCGCTGAGGCTGAACAGTTGGCTTTGCTCCTGTCTCCGTGAAAATTCTGTGTGTGCAAAAAGTTGAATTAATACCCTGAATATCTGACATTTGCCAGCCCATTGCTTTCTTCCTTCTTCTGAGAACCGCCACTGCCTCTTTTTCCTGTGCCTTTGTCAATTCTGATGAGATGATGACTGGCAAAGTATCACCTTCCCCCAAAAAGACATATTTTAAATGAGGAGGCAATGCTTTCAATTCCAGCTTTGGCGCTTCTTCAATAGAGGATTTCGGCAATGGTTCCAGAGACCTCATTAATGGCTGAAATTCCTGCTTCCTGGGATAGCTTTGTGGCTCATTCAACACTTGTACCACCTCGTAAGCATCTCTATCTCCGAAATGATCGGAGTTCATCAACGCTCTTTCCACTGGGTCTTGAGATTAACCAATCTGACAAATTTCTGCTCGATCAAGCACACTAATTGCTGAAAGTTCCTCATGTATTGCCGGAAGCTTCATGGCTTTATCTACATCAAATACCTCATCCTTGTCATTTGCCTGCATAGTTAGCTGCCCTGCAACCACATCACTTAGCGCTTTTCCCGGTCGCCAGAAAAGGACGTCCCAAAATAAATGGGACTTCAGCGTCTGGCTCAAGTCCAACACAGCGAAGTCACCGGGAAGATAAAGAGGCCACTTGCACCAGCACATCCTCCCACAATGCCATCAGGTCTTGCCAAGAGAACGATCTGCTAGTTGCAAGATCTCTGTTGTTGGTCTAGGACTCCTAGCCCCAACTTCTTGAATACCCGATGTCGGCATCAAGGTTAATGCTCTCTCCCAAATCACATAATCCCGTGAGCTCGGATACTGTGCCCAATTGTAGTTTGGATTGTAAAGCTCCCAGGGTCCTTGAGCTTTGTGGGCAACCTTTTTTGTATCCGGGACGTGCACTCCTCCGTCAGAGCCACCGTAGCGTATTCAGTTAACCTGCTTTTGTTCGCCACATTGTCCTTGATATACTTTGCGTACTTTGGCACTCCACGCAAACATCAACAAGAGGTAAGTTAATGTGTACCTGTTTAGCACCTCCATGAACTCTTGAAACACGCTTCCTCCTTGTGTTTCTTTAATCTCCTGAGGAACAGGGGTGGTGGTTTTCTGGTTCAGCATCACTTTTTCTTCCCCCTCATCACTTTGCTCCCTCTCGGTTCTGCTGCTCCCTATTAGGTGCTCTTTCTGGTTCCACCTCTTTAAGGGCGTAAACCACTCCTTGTGGTCCTGCATCCTTACTTGGTTGGAATCAGTGTCCTCGGAAGTCCCTCCTCAAGGCCTGGTGTTTTGGGCTCCAGCAAATTGCCCAAGCTGGTACTCCAGCGCCTTTGTAGCTAACTGATTGTTCACGTGGTTCAATTTCTGATCAGCCTGCAATTGGGCTTGGTTTAGCTTTCATAGTTTTGAACATCTCACTCAATGCTGGGTGATGGTGGCGAGGAGGTTCATTGTTATTTGATTACTGCGACTGATAGTTCTGCAGCCCTCCTTGATTTCTCTGCGCCTTGACTCGAACCCTGCCCCTGATGGTTGTTGCTACCCCAAGAGAAATTTAGGTGATTCCTTCAATTAGAATTGTAGCTGTTACCACACTGTTGGTGATTTATTCCTCTGTGCATTACCAACAAGTTCTTGAGAATGATTTGCTCCACAACATCAGGCGAGTGTTCACATTACTCCCACACTTCACACAAATCTGCTGCACTGCATTCACTAGGGCAGAGACTGATTCATGCTCAAGTTACTGAAGTGGGTGTTGAGCTGATCTGCAACGCGGCTATCTGTGCGGCGATGGCGCCAAACCATCCACTTCTAAGACTCAACTGCTTTCCTTGCTCCTCCTCTTGAAGAGTCAGCATTCCTCCAAGATTACCCTATGAAATACGATTAACAAAGTATACAGCTCCTCATAGTCATTTCTAATGCTTGTCCCAGGTTCTTGAGTCCAACAAAATTTTGTGTGGGGTTCAAACCCTCTATAAAAGTGTGCACCAGCACATCATTGAATTGGTGGTGATGAGGACAATCCCACAACATCATTTGAATCTCTCCCAAGCTTGATACAGATTCTCCCCTTCTCTTTGTTTAAAACATAAAATTTGACTTCTAAGTCTCGCTGTTTTGCGGATGGAAGGAACGGATCAAGAAACTTCTTTGCAGAATCATCCCACGTGGTGATAGAATTGGGTGGCTCAGCTTTCCAGCCACCTTTTGGCTTCTCCCAGAAGTGAAAATGGGAACAATGTTAGCCTAACATAATCTGTTGACACTCCAGGGGGAATGTAAGTGTCACTTATCTCCAAAAAGGTTTGAAGATGTTGTTGTGGATCCATTTAGAGACATGTGAACTACCCGCTAGTGTGCAGCAATTGCACCATGTTCTGTTTAAACTCAGACCTCCTCCTGGCTCAGGTTTGCGAATGCTAGATGTGCATTGCTGGCATGTGGGATTTATACGTCGCGAACCGTACCGCCCATTTCCTCGGGCACTAACAGCCCGCACAGAGTGAAAGGTGGATTCTGGTTGCTCAGGATTGTTTGTCTGAGCAACTGCAGCTTCTCTCTGGAGCTTCTCTTCGTTGACGATGGAATTTATCTTTCCAGCTCTAAGAATGGGTCACGGCTCCTTTGTCTCTTGCCAGTGTTAACAGAATTTAATATCTGCAAAATACAAGGCTAAAACCAGTTATCCAACACTAACATAGAAATAACAAACTAACACTTAGAAAAATTTTGCCAATTGCCAGTCCCCGGCAATGGTGCAAAAATTTGATCGGGTGTCTGGATGACTACACGCAAGTGATGGTCGAACAAGTAGTAAATGGCTCAAGTAAGATAAAGTATCGATCCCACGGGGACTGGACTACGCTAGCAAATCTACTCAAGTGTCACTTTACTATAACAAAAATACGAACAACAATGTGAAGAAGATTTTTATATTTAGTTTCCTAATTTATACCCCAAGTCTGAAAATGAATATACAAATTGAGTCTGAACTATGAATGTGAGCATGCTGAGGCTAAAGCAGACATGTAGAGAAATAAATTATCGATACAAGTTGATTAATCTTTCCACCGGTTGCTAGTCAGAATTATTGCCTATGGATTAAAACTCTCTATTATGTAACCCAACTTAAGAATCATAATCCTTCCACCTACATTTCTGTGATAAGAAGAAATTCATGTTCTAACCATACAAATTGATTGTAATTGACTAATACGACTTTCAGGTATATTTCTATCCTGAAGGTAAATCAATTCTCAATTTTCCCAAACTGAAAAAGATCATATCTATTAATTCACAACATTCCAATTTCGTGCTCTCTTGAGTGAAACCGGACTTTTTAGATATACATTAACATTGGCCAAACATTAATGCAGTAAGAACAAAATTGATAGAACAACCATGGAAGAAAAGATGAAAAACCAAAATGATCAACAATCCATTTCAATACAAATGTTCTTAACCTCAGCAAGAGTGAAATTAGCCACTCATTTGTGGATTAAACATCATCAAATGAGTGTAAATCATACAAACAATTGAAAGAAAGGAGAAAGAGATGAGAAAAGCACAGATTTTTCGTCCCTCAACTGACAGTAACCCACGTTCTTGCTCCACCAAGTCAGAATAATTAAAAATGAACCTAAGTGTTCTAATTATACTGGTGGAAATTTTTCCCGGAATAACAAGCAACATGTCACGGCGTGCATTGCGAGCACTTCCTCCGTGACGGCACGAATGGGGACCCTTACTGGAATTTGGTGATCACGGTATTACTGCAACGTGGCACGGCCATGCAACAAGGAGCTCGACCAACGTGACCACCGGCACGAACGTGCACCTTCATTAGATTCAAGTTCCAGGTAATTGGGTCCAACGTGCCACCGGGTAACGCGGACCTCCTCTGAATTTTGCCAATTTCATCATCGGGCGTCATCCACGATGGTAGCACGTGACGACTCCATCACGGAACCCCTTTAATCCATGCTTTCATTGGCCATTTCGTTGCTCGCTTCCGAGTCCATTTTCGATTCCTCCCAACATGCATCACCAGCTTCCTGAAATTACACCATGCAAAACTACACTAATCATGTTGGTTAGTATAAATTCACATTTTACTACAATTTACGTAGAATGTTTAAACATCGTTAAATAAACTAAGGCAGCTTAGTAGCATTTGTAAGTATCACTTGGGCATATATATATATGCCCAAGATCAGTAATCTATTTCAAGCTCATTATGAAATCATGCATACTATAGAACATAATATCATAATTATGACTCAACAATGTCATTTTGACAAATCTTAGAATGAAATCATACTTAGACTCAACATCATGTGAAGGCTTAACATTGTCGCTTGACAAAGCTTCGACAATAACATTCATAACAATTAAGGATTTACGTATAGAGAAGGCTTTACATCGAAACATACCACAAGCTAGAATTCATAATAAGGGTTAAAGGAAAATTTCATCAACCATATGGTAGCTCATGTCGGGGGAAAATCACAATTTTGAAATCATCATTTGGGCATAACCAAATTCTACCATATACAAGTCTGTTAATTTTCTTTCAAAAACGTCATCAAAATCATAAGCAGGTTGGAAGCATGTGCCTTCCATCATCTACTCCATCATCATCACATTCTATTATCAAATACCCACACATGGGCGTTTTAGATTCAATTTCTTGGAAAAACAATTTTTGTAAAAATTAGTTAAGGAATCCACCCAAACTTGATAAGTCATGTATCAACTAATTTAATCATACCCATGAGTATAAATGTAAGAATCGTTCAATTCAATGAAAACCCATACTTGATCATCACAAACAAATCACAAATTGCTAGGGGATGGGCATGGGTGTGGAACGAAGCACCTACTAATAGGCTTACATACCTGGGATTGAAGAATTCTAACCCTTCCTAATTGCAGTGAGGTTCCAGCTGGAAACCTTAGGGTACCTTGATTCTTCTCCTCAAACACCCAGCCTTTCATGCCTGAATGTAATGGCCTAAGATGAGTTTTTCTCTGCAAAAAACCCTCTATTACGAGCTTAGGACGACGTAGTATAGGCACTTAGAACTTAGGAATTATGAAAAAAGCCCTTACTGAAATCTGGCTGAAAATAACTGTCCGGGGTCTAACGGATGACCCGACAACTCGTCGCCAGGGCTCACAATTCGTTGGTTCGCTCGTCAAGTTACTGGATAAAAATGGTATGTTGGGGGATCTAAAAAGTTACATGAAAACTTGTCTGACAGCCGACTCGTTGCCACTTCCCATCAAGTGCACTGAATCAATTTTCCAATCTTCCCTCAAGAACCCACCTCCAAGGCAACGCGGCGACTCCTGGTGGCCGGCCACGAGCCGTTACATCGCCCGTAGGGACCTCAGGTCCTCTGGCCCCCGAGTGGATCCAGTACTTTGACGACTCGTGAGATATATCATAGTCGTTTAGCGACTCTTTCTACAACTGCTGCAACATTTTCCAGTTTTCTCCGATTCACTTTCAGATCCGATTCTCAAATTCTCGAGGTATTACACTTGTCATTTGTGGTCTTGCACAAATCTAACCGTCATTCATAGTTGAAATAGTCTTCCTTGATCGAAAATCACTTGGAATCCATACACATGGGTCATTTGTAAACATTCATATATACTAGATATTTCATCTTACTTGAAATCATAAATCATAACCTCTACTTTTCATGAACTTGCAAATTGGGCATAATTTTCTAAGGGTGAAAACATGAATTTGTAATCAATTATTATGAAAATCTACCAACGAATCTTGAAATATGAAAGCAATTGACCCATAAATAAATCACAGAAAATTTCATAATTTTTGTTAAAACCCATAGGATCATACATTGAATTAACACTTCATCTCATGAACTTGAGGAAATTAGGGAATGAGAGTAAAGAAAACTATCATTCATGGCCCTACATACTGATAAACTGATTCTTAGCATTTGCATAATCCTAAAAGATATTTGGAATTGGAGGATTCTAGGCTTGATCTTCAATAGAACCCTCTAAACATTCATTCATAGGATTTGAATAAATTAGAATAGGTTAAACTCCATAATAAGCTTCTTTCAGGGCTTAAAGCGGTGTAGTTTAGGACCTAGGAGCTAAGGATTTATGAAAATACCCTTAATGAAAATTCTAGAAAATAAGCATTGTTAGTCGTCATGACTCTGCCACAAGTCGTACCATGAAGTGACTTAAGTGTCCTCTGTTGTCACCACTGGTCGTAGCATTGGTTTCTGAGGATCAAATCACGGGCGCCTAAAATGAGTCTTTGCATGTCACCACGAGTTGTGAGGTCACCCGTCGTCACTGAGTCTCCGCAGTCACTTTTCTGAAAATTTCTATGGATTATACAGCACGACTCATGATTTCCTACCAAGGTTGTAACACCACTCATGACAACCTTTCCATACACAGAACCTCTAAACCACAACCCTTATCATGACTCGTTGTTTCCCACAATGAGTCGTACCACTATCCATCCTTTCCAACCCTAGCATCCTAGTGTCTCGCCATGATTCCGGACCATGAGTCATACCCACGCTGCCACGAGTCATGGTGTGACTCATGTTTTGGGAATCCAACTAAGGAATTCCACCACGAATCCATCCACGATCCTTTACTTCCCACCACGACTCGTACACGAGTCATTCTGAGAGTAAAAATGTAAAATTTTCTTAGAACTCATTTTGAGTCCTCTCATCTAGTCTTAGGAACATCTTGGGTATTACACATATCATTCCCAAACAAATGTTGATATATCCCATATCATATGTGTATATATACGTCTGTCTACATTTTTATATCAGTATACATATTTAGAGGTCTTATGTCATGCCCCGCCTTGGGGGACTTGACTGGCACACAATTGCCCTAGTAGGACCTGGACTACTAACTGGTGAGCTAGGCACATCTGGTGCCTGGCTAGCTCCATTTCTGATTTTTGGAAACAATGGGCTATACTCATGGCCTTAAACCTGACCTCCGGCGGCTGAGCCTATAGACACCTGCATATGCAGCAGCAGCTAACCAGAGACATACTCAAAACAAAGGAACCTATGCGGGCCGACAAGGCCACCATGCTGTCTAGTCATCTGAAACTCAACATAGAATACTGAATATCTACGTGGCCAGACAAGGTCACCACTACTATCCGGACTATGTCCCCACACGGCCAACATAAACAAGAATACTAAACAACCGAACATAATGCACGGCCTAACACTGACTGGCTCCAACTGACCACAGGGAGATAAATATAACAATCTGCAAGCCTCTATGAGTACTTCATAAAAATGATGGAGACGGGGCCCCCACCTACCCATCTTGTACAATAAAGGAAATAAACTACACCTCTGAATATCAAGCTCGGATGACAGGAGCTGATGACTCTATAGCTGGCTGGAATCACGAGGGATCGCCTCCTCGTCTATTAGTACCTGCAGGCAAGTAATGTAGTGCCCCAATGGGCGTCGGTACCAGCGATCTGCCGAGTATGCAAAGCAGCGAATATAGCGAATATATGTAACATAACTAGCATTTCTATATAGCAGGAGATAACTGAATCTGAAGAACTGATATAAGCTGGATCAAACCTTTCTATACTGATAGGGCAGGAACGTACCTGTAGACGCGGCGACCTGCGTCTATTATAAAGCACATAAATACATATATATAGCAAGCAGAGCCAATACCAACCCCCATAAGCCGGATGGCGCCAAGAAGCAAACAATCTATATACCCCTACCCGGGTCAAAACCAGCCAAAAATAAGTCACTCCACTAAATCTGCTAACCCTACGAGCACCTCTGCCCGGCCCCACAGGTCTCCGGCTCGGCCATAGCCTCTCCAGATATAAATAACCGTGTCTGAGTCAGAGGACTCCTATACTGTATCTGTAACTGTAACTGAAACTGAATCTGTTCCTGGGTGCTAGCTGAGGCTTTCTATCTATAATGTTGATCAGCCTGATATGGGGAAGCTTCATCCATCTTCGTCCAAACTGGGGACGGCATGCCACTCCTTGGAGTGACGTAAACCCACCCGCTTAGTAGGCGACACGATTACCAACCCAGGGGCGGCGAGGACATTCCAAGTGCCTCATGACACAACCAAGTCTCAGCAATCAGCCAGCACATAAATAGCAAGCATGTTTAATTGAAAAAATGCTATCCAATTCTGATTTCTTATTCGATCTCTTTCGTATTTATGCGGTTACTCATATTGCTTTTATACTGAATCTGTGATCTTTATCTAACTGCATGGCTAATCTGTAGCCAAGATACTTTCTGTCTGTATGGCTAATCTGTAGCCAAGATATCAGCTGTCTGAATGGCTAATCTATAGCCAAGATACTTTCTCTCTATCTGATTTTACTTTACTAACTCTTATTACGAATATTTTGTCATATTATTCTAAAGCATAGCACTAATCACATATTGTTCATACCCCAGGTCTGGAATGCTAACTCGCCATTTGACGCATGCTTTACTAACTTTCGGACTAAGTATAATGCCTGCTTACAAACCAGATTTACTTAACTTGCACAATGCTCAATATCCAACTCCGGAGTTCTATTACGGAGTTCACTGAATTATGCTAGGCTAGAGTTAGTAACTTGCCGAAGGAAATGGCTTTACATACCTTAACCTCAGGTTATCTGACTATTGGACGAAGCTCAGTCAGTACTCCAACTATTTATCCCAACTGCATTTACATATATGTCAATTAGTACTAAATACATCAATCTTAGAAGAAAGCGTCACTTTCGATATATTTATAGCCTAAACTTAGGCTTATCCAAAGAAGATCAAAAACTTGCTATTTCTAGAAAGTCCAGAAGGGAGAAGTATTCACTTTAAGGCTAGGAGCACATTGACAATAATTTAGAGCAATTCCACTTACCTTAGCCCGGTAGCACGATGATTTGTCGGCCAAATTTCATGAAACTAAATCCGTAGGAATGCTCCCTGCTGCTAAATACCTCGGTACCTGGTTAATTTGATTGGACCGCGTTTGACGGCGTAATCGAAAGAGAGTGCTTATAAATATTCTATGTCTTCCTCTGTTCTCTGTCAGAGTTTTCAAATGCAGTATGTTGAAGAAATAAACCGAAGTGAGGGCATATATAAGTGTCACTATAAATCGCATTCTGGAATGCGATTTATAGGAATCCCATTCCTGGAATGCGATTTATAAGATCACAATTTGCCTTGCGGCCAGCGTCAACTTGGTGCTTGTCCGATCTTTCCCCGAGCCATTTCTAGCATGTATGGCATTCTAAAACTCTTAACCAACATGCGAATAGGCCATCTATGTCGGGAATTTTACGAGGGGTGTAACATCTTATTTTCTTTCTAGTCATAACCTACAAGGGACTCTAGAAATACATGTATTATGCAGTATGGTACCACTCCAACTCCTCTACTCATTTGGATGCTCACCTCAAACACCCAGGCCACTCATATCACATTACTCTCCTAGATGCTCACCTTGATTATGAGTCACTCATATCCAATTATTTATACATATGCTCATTCACAACGAACCGCTTATTCGGATGCTCAACTTGGACAAAAGCCTCTCATATCAAGATAAGGATGTATTACATCATTCTCAACACATTTCATCATGTTCTCAATCAGTCACAACATACGATGGATCCAGTTCACATCGATTATCACACTTTACTTGCAGTTCAAGAATAATATTCACCATTCAATCAATTTAGAATTTATTCAAACCACATGAGTAAAACACTATAATGTTTATCACAATCATTTTCTGAAGATGTAATATCCCAAAGACCACAAATATCAGACTCGGTAGTTGGAAGCGGAGAAAATGGAATCTTCTTAGCAGGTCATAGGAAAGATGTCAGTGACTCGTTGGGTGCGCCACGAGTCATTAAGTGACTCATAGGGAGGTTTGACATGGGTTGAGTCTTTGGTGAGGTAACCACGGGTGTGACCACGAGTGCGTGGTCGCTCTGTTGTTACGTGGTTTGTGGTCAGAATTAATTGAAGGTTGAATATTTTTTGCGTGTCCTAATGGATTGTCACCATGAGTCATAGGGTCACCATGAGTCGTTGTATCCCTCGTGGTGACTAGTGGTGATGAATTTCCAGTGCAGGTTACGGGAAGAGGACCATGAGTCATGCTGATGGAGCACGAGTGGTCCAGTACCTCATTTTGATTGGCAGTGTGCAATTTTTTGTGAATTTATTAAGGGCTTTTCCGTAATTCCTAAGTTCCTAAGGCCTAAATTATGTCATTTTAAGCTTAGAATAGTATGTTTTAAGAGGGGTATGTTTAATTTAGGCCTATTCACTTCCATGCATCCAAGTCTAGAAGCTCCTAAGGGTGATCAAGCCTAGCGGGATAGAGAGGACAAGAGGGACTGATAGCAGCTTCAATTCTCCCAGCAGGGACCTAGTGGGCGCCGTCGGCAATCCCACTAAAGATCTTCAGCCCTCACCACCTTCAGCCATGAGTGTTCCATCCAAATCCAGGCGCGATTAGAGGGGAAAAGCATCGGTCTCCAAAGGTCAGGGATTAGCAGACCGCGAGACCAGCATTCTAAAGATGTAGCAGATGTGGCCGGAGACACGTGGGTCAGTGCTTAATTAGGTTCATGTGCTTGTTTGGGGTGTGGGAAATACAGGACATATGCTTGAAGACTGCCCATAATCTAGATAGTGTTATGATATGGGCAGAGGCCGAGCCTCCAGTTTAGCAGCTCTACTAGCACGCCCAGCTCAGCAACGAGGCATCTGCTAGTGTGGGTGGTGGTCAGGGTAAAAACAGGATTCTATACCTAGCATGTCGTGAGGCAGAGGGAGGTCTCGGTTAGTCACTAGTATGTTTCGAGTATTCCACCATGATGTATACATTGTTAGATCTAGGGAGGTTAATTTTTCCTTTTGACGCCCTATTTTCACAACCTGAACGTACACCAGGATCATAGACACGGGATAAGGGACCCCGAGAGACCCCAAGTCGACCCATGCTTTGTAGTACATCTAATCTCATTTAATAAGGTGGAATAATTAGCATAAAACATAGTGGAAACGTAAACATAGCGTAACGACCAGAAGTACTGCTCCCCAACTAACCCGACCAATACTGAAACATAAATGACATGGCAGTCTATCGAATGGCCCTTGGAACATGAGGACTCACCGATAGGCGGGCGAGCGAGATGAACTAAGGATGAGGATGAGCCTAAGGTCCGGACCCTATATCATGAAAGGATACAACATAGAAAGTATGCGGTCAGTACATGGAATGTACCGAGTATGCAAGTAAAGAAAAATGAATGTTTAAAGTAAAATGAACAAATAAATAAACATAGGAGAAGGACATCATGCTATTTATCATAAACTTCATAAGTAAACATAAGGCTCAAGACTTTCAAACCATTCATAAATCATTCATTCTCGTAATCGTATGTAAACTTAATCAAAACATTACTTGAGCCAATAACATAAATATAAAAATGCGTAAAACATGCTTAAAAATGGGAGGACTCGTCATAACCGACACCATCATGGTAGAGCCTTTAATGATGCCCGAACTATCTCACTCAAGTGGGCAGAGCTGACCCTAGCTTGCAAGGCCGAGGGCCGTGCATTAAACGTGATATCACATTTGGGGGATCATTACCAATAAAATATATATATAACATTAGAACCCATGGTGGCACGTGGTTATGAGACAATGGCGTATTCCTTTGAACACCGGGCTGCTCGGTTCTAGACACGGCCCCAAGAAAACATGCATATATGCTCATACATAGATCAATAGCATCATGCATTAAAATTCATTGGCTAGATATAACATTTGTCATCATTGATCCCCTTTAAAACATGTTTATCCAGAATCAAAGGCCCCTTTTCATCGGCCAACATAATCAATTGATAAATTATATAATATGTTTCATAAATCGTAAATCATTCTTCAAAATATGGGCATTGCCCAATACTTTAACATACTCAATTCTTTCAAAAATATGCTTATAAACATGGGTAACTTGAAATCATGCTTTTCCATCATCAATGATCTCAAAATATTGAATATTCATCATAAATCATAACTTTCATAAACCTTCATCAAATGGGAATTTTAGATTTAAAATGATTGGAACATAATTTTAAAGGAAATAATATAAAACCTGCCCATTATTCCTAATTCAATAATTAAAACTCAATTAAATCAAACCCCTAAGAGAAGGAAATCCCCGCATTTTCATGCATTTGGGTAAAACCATGGAACTTGAATAGGAGGATTCATGACTAAATTCAAAATTTGGGCATGGGTGTGAAATGATTCACCCATTCTAAAACCCTACATACCTAAAGGACACTTGGTTCTTAATTTTCCTTGAAGAAAGCCCAAGATGGAAATTTGGAGGGAATTTGAGGAAGAACACTTGAATCACCTTCTAATCCTCTCTAACTCTTGTATGCATAAAATGAGGCTTAACATGGACTGAAAATTTCCTTAAAAGACCCTATTCCAACCTTAAAATGACGTAGTTTAGGACTTAGAAGTTTAGGAAATTACGAGAAGGCCCTTACTAATTCGCAGAAAATAATTGCCGAATTGGATCCTAACAGGTGACCTGATGACTCGTCAAGATGGGCAATGACTCGTCGTGTCGCCCATCAAGTACACTGCCTCAGCCTCAGTTAAAATTCTCTAGGCTTGCTCATGACCCACCTCACAAGTGTTGGGACTGACCATGACTTGTGGGGTCCCATTCATTAGGTACACTGGTCAGACCTCCTATTAAATCTTCCACCTCACCCATGGTAGACCTTATGACTCGTGGTAGCATTGCATGTGTCGTTCCCAGACCCGTAGGACCTCAATTCCTAGGCCCTAGTCGGCTTCTTCCCATGAGCCAGCGAATGACTCGTTGGAGTCTCCTCACGAGTCGTCTAACGACTCATCCTGCACTGCTGCAACATTTTCCAGATTTTCCTCGTTTGACTCCGGGTCTGATCCTTGGGTTCTCGGGATATAACAATATCTCCCCCTTAGGAACATTCGTTCCTCGAATGTTAGAAGCTTGCATAAATTTCAAGCAAAGAAATCACCATATACAAGTACAGATCATTTAAGCCCGAAAACTGATGGAATGACTACCACCGAAAAGAACTACATAGCTAGAGTAATTCAGACATCTCATACATATACCACATCATAAAACAAACTTGTAAGCATGAGCAAGGACATGAAAATTGCTTAGAGATTTAGGAATGAACTGATACCTCAAACTAAAAGTGAGGTACATTGAGACAGGTGTGGAGTATCTAGCCATCATATCCTCTTCAGCTTCCCATGTCGCTCCCAGCATGCTGTTTCTCCATAGTACTTTAACTGAAACTACTTCTTTATTTCTCAACTTCACGATCTGACGATCCGAGATTTCAATAAATTTCTTTATAAGCGAGGTTGTCTTTAAAGCCAATGCTGTCTACTGGGATTACCAAGGTTGGATCACCCAAACACTTCTTCAAAAGTGACACATGAAAGACGGGATGAACTGAAGATAACTCTGATGGCAAATCCAACTCATATGCTACCTTCCCAACTCTTTTAACAGCAGTGGGACTAACATAGCGGGGATTACAGGTTTTCCCTTCTCTTCCGAACTGCATGAATCCCTTCATGGGAGATACCCTTTAAATGCTCATTCGTCACATCAAACTCAGATCCCTTCTCCTCACATCTGTATAAGATTTTTGGCGACTCCGAGCGGTTTTCCACTGGTCCCTTATCAGCAACGCTACCATCGTCTCGTGATCCAAATCTGTCCCCATCATATGCCTCGCAACCTTAAACCATATAATGGGATATCTACACCTCCGCCCGTAGAGAGCCTCAAGCAGTTGCCATCTGGATACTAGAGTGAGTTGTTATTATAAGCAAACTCGATTAAGGGCAAATGATCATCCCAACTACCTTTGAAATCCATAACACATGCCCTAAGCATATCCTCGAGGGTCTGTATGGTTCGTTCTACCTGGCCGTCTGTTTGCGGGTGGAAGGTTGTACTGAGCTTAACTTGAGTCCCAAGTCCTTTTGAAATGACCGCTAGAACTGGGAAGTAAACTTTGTACCTTGGTCTGAAATAATAGACAAGGGCACACCATGAAGTTGAACCAACTCCCGAATATATTACTTGGCATAATCATCCGCTGAATCCGTTGTCTTGACCGGTAGGAAATGCGCAACCTTTGTTAACCTGTCTGCCACAACCCAAATGGGAAGATCATAGAATAGCCGAGTGAGATAGGCCTGTTATGAAATCCATGTTATTTCTTCTCACTTCCAAGAGGGATGCTAATATAAAATATGCCTCCTGGTCTTTGATGCTCGACCTTCAATTGCTGACAATTTGGACATTTACCTACGAACTCTACGATATCCTTCTTCATACCATCCCACTAATAGATTTCTCGAAAGTCCCGATGCATCTTCGTTGATCTTTTGCTTGGATACAGTATATGGTTCTATGTTCCTCATGCAATATCCAAGCACTCAAATTATCAAAGTTCGGAACACATAGTCGACCCCAGTATCATAGCACATATCTCACAGCAGGAGAAAACTGACACCTTTAGACTCCGCACTAGCTCCTTGGGTTTCTCAAAATTGGATCTTCATCTTGCTTGGTGAGATCAACCACTAAGGATGATTTTGATCCATTCTGCAGAACGACACCACCATCAGTCGAGTAGACCAATCTAACCCCCAATCTTGCAAGTCGGTGGATATCCTTCACCAACTCCTTCTTTCCCTCATCCACGTGGGACAAACTTTCCATAGAGAACTACTAAGTGCATCCGCAACCACATAAGCCTTGCCCGGGTGGTAGAGGACACTCATGTCGTAGTCCTTTAGCGACTCCAACCACCTCCTTTGCTGAAGATTTAGATATTTCTGTGTGAATACATATTGCAGCTCTTGTGATCCGTAAATACATCTATGTGGTTGTACAAGTCATACCTCCATATCTTCAATGCAAACATCACTGCGTCAACCTCAAGATCATGGGTCAGATAATTCTTTTCATGAAATTTCAGTTGTCTGAGAGCGCGATGTGTACCTTCCCACGCTGCATCAACACACATCCAAGTCCAACTCTCGAAGCATCTGAATATACAACAAAGCCGTCATTAGCCTCGGTAAAGTCAACACTGGTGTTGAAGTGAGTCGGGTCTTCAACTCTTGGAAGCTTTTCTCACAAGCATCCAATCATTGGAACTTCACCTTTTTCTTAGTCAACCTGGTGAATGATGAGCCCGCAAGTTTACGAATTCGTACAAGTAATATAGTGGCTCTATTAAAGAACCGGAATGTCAAACCCACAGGGACTGGACTACAGGAGTAAAACCTTTTCAAGTGTTAATTTACTAAAACCATAATAATGAAGACAATAGTGTAAAGAAGAGTTTTTATACTTTGGAAACTATTTTTATAACAAAGTAAAATATTTATACAGTTGAATCTGAATTATGGATGTGAGCATGCTGAGGCTACAAGAACATGTAAAGAAACGAACTATTGATGTACATGGTTTATCTTTTCATCCGATTGCTAGTCGGAACTTATGCCTTCAGATTAAAACTCTCGTATTTAAAACCAAGAATCATGAACCTTCCACCTACATTTTTCGTGATAAGAAGAATTCAAGTTCTAGTTGTACAAAACCGATTTCACACATGACTAATATGACTTTCAGGTATATTTCTATCCTGAAGGTAAATCAATTCCCAATTTTCCCAAACAAAGAAAAGATCATATCCTATTAATTCACAACTTTCCAATTTCTTTCCCTCTCGGGTGAAACCGGACTTGTTAGTTACATTAACATTGGCAGATATTAACGTAGTAAGAACAAGAATTAAATAGAACAACCAGTGAAGAAAAGATAAAATAAACCAGCAATTCAATAGTACATTTCAACACAATAGTTCTTAGCCTCAGCAGAAAGAGAATTAGCCACTCATTTGTGGATTGAACATCGTTAAATGAATGAAATCATGCAAACAATTGAAAGGAAGAAGAAAGGGATAGAGAAAACCTAAGAATTTTCGTCCTCAAAACTGCCTGTAACCCACGTTCTTGCTCCACCAAGTCGAATATGTAAAAATAAACCTAAGTGTGCTATTTATAATAGTAGGAATTTGTCCCGGAATAACAAGCAAGCATTGCTGCAGGTGCAACGGCGGAGCATTTCCTCCGTGACACGGCCCAAACGCGGAGGCCTTCTGAAATCGCCCCGAAATCGGCGGCAGCACCCTGCCGCGTTTCGTTGGCGGCGATGAGCGGTTTGCTGGGGCAACCGTTGCACAAAGGGTGGTCCTTGAGCAACCCTGCCGTGGCACGTTGCCAACGCGGCAGGGGGCTGTCTTGGGCAGCCTGCCTGCCGTGGCACGTTGCCGACGCGCAGGTAGGCTGTTTGGGCCTCCTCCTTGCCCACGGCGTTTGCGTGTTTCTTCCGTCACCAAGCCTCTACTTCACCAACTCATGAATTAGCTCCTCAAAAGTCATCAAAAACCTACAAACAAAGCTAATCATGTTGGTTAGCACATATCTTCACTTTTATATAAAATCACATGAAAATGTATCAAATAAGCAGACAACACGACTAATTTAAGGGTTGTAAGCGTATCCTGGGACCTATGTTATTTCCCGTGATCACAACCCCACATAAAGTCTTGTTCGTCCTCGAACAACTCCTTTTACATCTCATGTAATTAAAGACTCATGCATAATTTGCTTTGCGATGATTCAAATTACGGCTATGATGATTATTTAATATTTTTAATTATAAATTAATTACCTTTATGTTTTTATCTTTAATTTTTAAAACCACAAGATTGAAGGGTATTTTAGTTTCAAGAATCGACTCTCACTCGATGCAAACTCATGCAAATCAACTGATTAAGAGATCCCACATGAACTATATCCTTTATTAAACATGTGCCCTCACGGAAAGAGAGTGCAATTTCACACACAAAAAAACTTTTTATATCACAACATGTGTGGGTACATAAATAGAATTTCACTCACTCACAAAGAATTCACATGCATCATGTAATGACCCATGGCTTGCCCTTAGTGTTGTACTCAATTTGAGGATGTACAAATGTAGATCAGTAGGACTTTTAGGTTGTTATGTACTCAGGTGTAGGTAGGTACTATTGTGATCAGTAATAGTGACTATCTTCCTAAGCGCTCAATACATCACCTCCTCATTGTGAACTTTCCAACCACTTACTTCACCTTTTTTATCTTTGGTAGTTTTCTTTATCCTCTTTTGATCCCTCATTTCATTTAGGCACTTTTAGCTCATTAGTAAGGAGTTGTATAAATAATTTTTCATTCATTTATTTTCTTACTCCTTACTAATAATCAACCATTTTTACCCAAGTGCACCTTTGACCTTTCTCTACTTTTACAACTTCCACTTTTCCTTTCTTTTCATTCTTCTCACTCCTTTACTCTTTCAGATTTTCTTCTTTAAGCGCTTAGGAGCTTTGTATCAAATTAAAGGCTAATGAATAAAAATGGTCAACATGTTGCAGCTATCAAAGAATAGGCGCAAAAGCTCAATGGGGCTGACTAGGATTAATATTTCAAGGTAGGTAAACGAGGGATAAAGATTAGGTTCATTCAAAAAATTCCTACATCATCTCCTACAGTCCATCCTTCATTTCGTTTTATAAACAGACCAGGCAAGTTCTAGACATTCCATAATGGCACAGAATACTCAAAAACCTTACACTCATTGCACATGCTCAATTCAAGACACATTCATGAGACTCTTACTCAGCTAATGCGAAATTTAAATTAAGCTTCAATCATATCGGAGTCAAATTCAAGAGCCTAAGTGTCTCAAACAAAGTTATAAACTGGCATGCTTCAACACTAATATACTTGCATCTTTAATCATATATAACACATAACTAGAATATCAAGCATCCATTAGCTACGGTTCAAAAACCAAAACCTATTGACTAATTTTTCCTCAAGACGGTCGTCATCCATCCATCGTCGAAACAGTCCTAACTACGACTAAAAACATTATATACAGACAAATAAAAATAAAAAATAAAAATTTTTATTCTTCGGTTCAAAGACCCCCCGTCGGAAAAGAACCGACAAGAAAAACCAACGGGTTATGAATTCATGCTTGACTCACAAAAATTTTCAATTTCTGTTTTTTTCACAAGCATTATATTCACCAAAAATTTGTTAAGCACAGAATTTTTTTTTTTTTTTTTTAAATTTCCTTGAAATTTCCCTCACCCCACACTTAAATCATGCTATGTCTCATAGCATCAAATTAACATTTCAAGAGGGTGAAAGTTACTCCCTGAGGCCTTTAGGCCTGGCAACATGCTTTCGTTCAAATTTTCACAAGTGGGTGTTCACCCACACTTATCTCTTCCACGCTTGTTAGCTTCCATTCCTTCACGGGTACTCAGACTTCCCTCCATCTGTGCTTAACTTTCGACCAAAACAACAAAAGATGAAAATAAATAAAATCAATAAAAATGCAAATAAAATGGGTACCCATGGTACCCTTGGGTTGCACCTCCCAAGCAGCGCCTAGTCACACGTCGACGGCGACGTATTACGTTCACCACTTTTCCTATCACTTGTGAGATATGAATCTCACCCTAATTTCTTCTCTAATTTTCTTTTATGCTCTCAGGGTGGTGGTGAAAAGGTATGAGACCAAGAAGTAGATGTCGCCTTTGACGTTTAATGGTCCTCCCGTAAGTGAAGTCATTTTTTTCTATTAGGCTCAGCAAAATTTCAGAGTATATGGGACTTGGTCCTCTCTTGACATTTCTCCCTAAGCTCGGAAGACTCTATTTCACATGTCGTCAACCAAACTCAAGGTAGAAAATGCTTGGTGAGGTCCAATATAAACTCTAAAAGCGCAATGCAATTGACCTCCTTACTTGTATACCTCTCCTTCGCATCAACATCTATCTCTACAGTGATGTCAAATGGAGTATACTCCATCTCTTCTCCTCTGAACGAATTTTCTTTAAGTATGGCTCATCAGGGGACACTCAAGAAGTTCTAAATGTCGGGCTTCATCGAAAATTCACCCTTTTCTTCCTCTTGTAATTCCTCTTGAATGTCTTTTAAAACTGGCACTTTCAGTTTATCACAACCTTCCGGCCTTGGCAACCATCTCCATGAATTTAACGCTCATCATTTTTAGAGCCTCTACATTCTCCTCTTCCCGCCTTATCAATGTTTCCATTGCCTCCTTCATTGCTTCTGACTGCTCCCAGTAGGTTGTTTCAGCATATCTTCTATCAGTCTTGGCGTCCCAAGTCCTCATTTTCAGCATGCCTATATTAATCAAAAACAACAGAAGGGTCATAGTAGGGGCTCGGGGAAGGGGGTATGCATTCGGACAGCCATCCCAATGGCCATCTTGACAACCACATATGTTACGTGTTATAGTGTTACCACAAGTGGTGTCCTCGAAGTCGAAAGGTTCGTCAAAATGAGTACTCACCATTTAAACCATTTGTGTTCAAAGATGTCATGTCAAGAAGGGGTATTCAAACACAATCAAAAAATATTAAAAATAAAATAAAATAAAAGAAAATAAAAAGAAAACACGTTGTCAACTTATATAGAATTCGTTAACTAACGCCCAAGAACAAAAATTTTATGATTGCAGTCTGACAGCGGCATCAAAACTTGATGAGCCCGCAAGTGTACAGGTGTTACAAGTAATACAGTGGCTCTTTTTAAGAACTGAATGTCAGACCACAGGGACTGGACTGCAGGGTAAAAAACCTTTTCAAGTGTTAATTTAGTAAAACTCTAATAATGAAGACAACGGTGTAAAGAGATTTTATATTTTGGAAACTACTTTTATAACAAAGTAAATATTTATACAGTTGAATCTGAACTATGGATGTGAGCATGCTGAGGCTACAAAGAACATGTAAAGAAACGAACTATTGATGTACATGGTTTATCTTTTTCCCAGGTTGCTAGTCGGAACTTATGCCTATGGATTAAAACTCTGTATTTAACCCAACTTAAGAATCATGAACCTTCCACCTACATTTTTCGTGATAAGAAGAAATTCAAGTTCTAGCTGTACAAAACCGATTCCACACATGACTAATACGACTTTCAGGTATATTTCTATCCTGAAGGTAAATCAATTCTTCCCCCAGTAAAAAGAAAAGATCATATCTATTAATTCACAATTTCAGTTTCTTATCTCAGGTGAAACAGACTTTTGATTTACATTAACATTGGCCAGATATTAACATGTAGAACAAAAGAATTAAATAGAACAACCATGGAAGAAAAGATAAATAAACTAGCAATTCAATAATTACATTTCAACACAATAGTTCATAACCTCGGCAAAGAAGAAGTGGCACTCATTTGTGGATTGAACATCGTTAAATGAATGGAAATCATGCAAACAATTGAAAAGGAAGAAGAGATAGAGAAAACCTAAAATTTCGTCCTCAAAACTGCTGTAACCCGTTCTTGCTCACCAAGTCGGAATATGTAAAAATAAACCTAGAATTATTGCTATTTATAATAGTAGAATTTGTCGGAATAACAAGCAACGTGTCACGGAGTGCAACGCGAACATTGCCTCCAAAGTGACACATGCGGAGAGCCTTAAAATAGCCACGAAAATCGGCCCGGCAATCGGCATGTGGAAGCAGCCTGCTCCTCCTTGCCGGCGTTTGCGTGTTTCTTCCGTCTCAAGCCTCTACTTCACCAACTCATGAATTAGCTCCTCAAAAGTCATCAAAACCTACAAAACAGCTAAATATTATTGGTTGCTATATCTTACTTTTATATAAAATCACATGAAAATGTATCAAATAGCTTAGACAACACGACTAATTTAAGTTGTAAAGCGTATCCTGGACCTATATTATTTCCCGTGATCAGTGAATGGGGCTTCAATTAATAAAAAATCCCTCCAGCAATTTTGGTAATCTCCTTCCAAGCCCGAAACTCCGACTTCTGGAAGGATTTTGATACGGCAATTCTTCACCGCCTTAATCTTTTGGGAATCTACCCTTATGCATTTGATTGATACCACATGACCCAGAAATTCCACCGAGTTTATCCAAAATTCACACTTACTGAACTTTGAATAATAACGATCCTTGAGAATCACGAAATACTATTCTCAAGTGGCGGCATGGTCCTCCTCGCTCCGTGAGTATATCAAGATGTCATCAATAAACCAATCACGAACATATCCTGGAATGGCTTGAACACCCTGTTCATTAGATCCAAAAAGCTGCAGAGGTGGATTGTGAAAGACATAAATAATTCGAGTGACCATGCAGGAATCTGAAAGCGGTCTTCGGGATGTCACTCTCCCGAACCCTGAGCTGGTGATACCCAGACTTGAGATCAATCTTTGAGAAGCACTTGGCACCTTGAAGCTGGTCGAACAAATGAGCGATCCTGGGAAAGGGGTACCTATTGTTGACAGTAACCTTGTTCAGCGTAGATAGTCAATACACATGTGAAGGGAGCCATCCTTCTTTTGGAAAAATAGAACTGGTGCATCCTATGGAGACTGGCTCGGTCTAATGAGTCCCTTATCCAACAGATCCTTTAATTGCTCCTTCAATTCCTTTAGCTCAATAGATCATCTATAAGGAGGAATAGAGATAGGTTATTATGTTGGTAATAGATAAATACCGAAATCAACCTCCTTATCCAGAGGAACACCTGGAAAATCATCAGGAAATACCTGCAGATATTTGCACACCATCGAAGAAACTAACGGAATAGTCGGGGTCTCAGGCTCATCCTTAACCCTAACTAGGTGGTACATGCAACCTTTACGGAGCATCTTTCGGCGCCCAGATAGGAAATAAGCTGACCTGTGGTACCGCGGAATTACCACCACTCCAAAACTAACTCTCCCAAAAGCAAATTCCGTGCAGGTCTAAGGTAGTGAGCCATAACATGAAACAACCAATCCATACCAAGAACAACGTCAAAATTCGATCAGGGCTATGGCAGATCAGCAATAGGGGTCAAAATTGAAAACGATTCTAACAGGTCTCAGGACTAACTCCAAGTCTACCAGCAATGTAAGGAGTCACAAAGACAAAGGTAGCTCCCGGATGCAGCAAGTAATAAACACATCAATATGAAAGACACGTAACATACAGTGACCACGTCGGCGAGGCCTCCTACTCTGGCGAGGCAAGGGCATAAAAGCAATTTTGGCACTATCTACCACCTCTACTAGTCGATGCTTCCTGTGAGTGGAATGGGCTAGAGTTGCTGCTGTCTTAGTGGTCAATGAATGGCCCTATCATTTATTCTATCTAGCATATGGGCATGCTCGACGCATGTGCCCCGTCTACCACACATAGCAAACATCCAGACAAGCAGCCGCCCCAGTATTACTCTTGCCGCACTTCCCGCAGGCTGGAGAGAGTACTCTAACTAGGTGCCCCTCTACAGTCCTTGACCTGAAACCCACCTTCCTTTGATCACCCTGGGTCTGGATGGGCACTAGGCGCGATGGTGGGGCTAGTGATCTACCCTTTAAAATTATGGATCGTAGCCACCACTGGGACCTCTAATGCGAAAACCCTGGCTATCCGTCCGAGCCTCTTTGCATCCCTCTCCCTCACATGATCCACATCCATCTATTGTGCATAGAACACTATTCAAGGAAATTCCATATCCTTGTGACATGGCGAGTCCACACGTCCTTATCTGAATAACTTGACCACACATGAATGAATCGCTCACCCGCGCCCTCTGATCCGTCACTATGGGGCGTACTTTGACAATGAGTGAACTCAAGTGAATACTCTAGAACTATAATCTTTCGCTGATTGAGGTTCACAAACTCCACTACTTTCAACTCCATCATCTCTCCCGAGGAAGAACTGTCGAAAAAGCCATATTAGGAACTCATCCTAGGCGATAGGGCCCGCTCCGCTGCCCTGTTGTGTTTCCATTGTTTGTACCAACTATGAGCGACCTCTTTTAGCTAATAAGAGGCCAATTCCACACATTACCCATTTTTCACCTATAGCAGGTGACAGTCCCTTCAATGAACTTGTGAGGATCCTCGTCCACGTTTGATCTGCGAACTCCAGAGGGTTCATCCTCAAGAAGTCTCTAACCCGAGCCGCCGCTGCATTGCTATTTTGTGGTACCTATGCAACAGCCACTTTAGTTCACCTGAGCGGTCAAGGCTTGCGCACATACAGACCAGCCACACAAACTCAATGTGGGTGTGGCTCACGGTGCTTAGGTGCCTCTAGAGCTAGTGGGGCTTCTTGATGCCATGTGGTCTTTGCCACCTCCATGGCCTTCATCGTACTATTCCTCCTTCCGTTCATTCTTCTAGGAGCCGAATTCTGCAATCGTGACTAGCACAAATTAGAAGGATGGAGGGACTTTTCATCGCACGACATAAAATTATGAAAGAAGGGGACATTTTCTAAATGTCTAGTAACCTCGTCATAAGTGTGGTAGCTTCATACCCATGAACAAGACTCTACTTAATGTGGCTTTAATACACCCTAAGTTACTTCAAACCTATTGCTCTGATACCAAGTTTGTCACGACCCGAACGTACACCTGGATCGTAGACACGGGACAAGGGACCCTGAGAAACCCCAAGTCGACCCATGTCACATGCAGAAATCTAATCTCGTTGGCTAAAGGCGGAATACTTAGCATAAAACATAGCGTAAACATAAACATCGCGCTAACAGGCGGAAGTGGGCATTTACATAAATTTGAGTTACATCCTATTTGAAAGCCACTACAACATACAATGGGTTGATGGGGAAAACATCCCCAACTAACTGGCCAATGCTAAAACATAGACGACATTGAAGTATATCAAACAACAGCGGAACATGAGGACTCACCAATAGCTGAGAGCGAGAACTAAAGATGAGTTCGAGGATGAGGATGAGCTTGAGATCCAAACCCTGTATCATGAAATGATACAACATAGAAGTATGAGGTCAGTACATTGGAATGTACCGAATATGCAAGGTAAGTAAAAAGAACATTTAAAGTATAATAACTCATAAATAAACGTAGGAGAAGGACATCATGCGGTATCATAAACTTCTTAAGTAAACATAAGGCTCAATACGGCCCAAACCGTTCATAAATCATTCATTATCGTAATCGTATGTAAACTTAATAAAAACATAGCAATCCAATAACAAAAAATATAACAATTCATAAGACATGTGGAACAATGGGAGGAATCATCATAATCGACACCATCATGGTAGAGCCTTTCATGATGCCCCAACTATCTCACTCAAGTGGGCGAGCCGACCCTGGCTTTCAAGGCGAGGGTCGTGTATTAGGCATGATATCACATTTGAGGGATCATTACCAATACAATATCTATAACATTAAAACCCACGGTGGCACGTGGTTTTGAGACATCGGTGTAGTCCTTTGAACACTAGGTTGCTCGGTGCCTAGACACAGCTCCCAAAAATATACATATGAGTTCATACATAGATAAATGACATCATGCATTAAATTAATTGGATAAAATATAGCATTTATCATCATTGATCCCCTTTAAAACATGTAGCCAAGAATCAAAGGCTCCCTTTTCATCGGCCAACATCATAAATTTATAAATCATATAATTCGTTTCATAAATCGTAAATCATTCTTCAACATGTGGGCAATACTTTAATACTTTTCCAAACTCAATTTTTTTCAAAATATGCTCGTAAACATGGGGTAACTTGAAATCATTCTTTTCCACATCAATAAACTCAAAATATTGATTATTTATCATAAATCATTACTTTCATAAACCTTCATCAAATGGGCATTTTAGATTTAAAAGGTGGAGACATAATTTTAAAAGGAAATATTAAAACCAACCCATCATTCATAATTCACTAGTTAAAACTCAATTAAATCCAAATCCATGAAATCACATTTTCATGCATTTGGGTAAAAACCCATGGAACTTGAATAGGAGGATTCATGACTAAATTCGAAATTTGGGCAGGGGTGTGAAGGATTCACCATTCTAAACCCTACATACCTGGGGACACTTGGTTCCTAATTTCCCTTGAAAGCCGGAGATGGATGGAGAATTTAAGGAAGAACACTTGAATCACCTTCTCCTCTTTAACTCTTGCATGCACAAACTGAGGCTTAACAAGGACTAATACCCCTTAAAATACCCTTTTCTGACTTTAAAATAACGTAGTTTAGGATTAGAAGTTTAGAAAATTACGAGAAGGCCACTTACTAATTTAAATAACTGCCAGGTGACCCTAACGGATGACCTGATGACTCGTCAGGATGGGAAACGACTCGTCGTGTTGCCCATCAAGTACACTGCCTCAGCCTCAGTTAAAATTCACTAGGCTTGCTCATGACCCATCTCACGAGTCGTTGGGACTGACCCGCGACTTGTGGGGTCCATCCAGATTAAGGTACTGATCAAGCTCTATTAAATCCTCAACCTCACCCCACGGTAGACCTGATGACTCATGCTAGCTGACCAAGAGTCATTGCATTTCCTGTGGGGACCTCAACTCCTCATCCCAGTCCGGCCTTCCCACGAGCCACCTGAGGACTTGTGGGGTCTTCTCATGAGTCGTCTAACAAATCGTCTGCGGTGTTGCAACATTTTTCCAGATTTTGCCCCGTTTGGCTCCGGGTCTGATCCTTGGGTTCCTGGGGGGTATAACAACTATGTTGCTATTTTCCGGAGCCGGTCCCAAAATCCTATCAGTACCCCTCTTGATCTCTACTCTGATTGGTGATTCAGTTATAGCTCGATGGGTATATAGAAATTTCCTTGTCATAGTACTTCAGAAAGTGTGTCGACTAGATTTAGTAGAGTTAGCCATGACTGATTTTGATGTTATCTTCGGTATGTTACAGGATCCATGTAATGTGTTTACAGACAAAAGTCTATAATATGTGTTTACCCAAAGGACCTGAATCTGTCCCAGAGAAAAGTTGGTTGGAGCTTTTGAAGGATTATGATATGAGTGTGCTTTATCATCCGAGTAAAGCAAATGTGGTGGTCGATGCTCTTGGTAGGCTTTCTGTGGAGAGTGTTTCCCATGTATATGAGGAAAAGAAAGAATTAGTGGAGGATGTGCATTTGGCTTGCACGGTTGAAGTCCACCTTGTGGACTCAGCGGATGGTTAGTGCCAATGTTCAGAATGGATCCGAGTCATCTTTAGTGACTGAAGTTATAGCTAGGCAAGGCGAGGATCCTATTTTGGTAAATTGTAAGGAAGGCCAGAATCAGAATCAGAAGGTAGAAGTCTTCTCAAAGGGGAGATGGTGTGCTTCAATATTAGGGTCACTTATGTTTTACAGTGTTGGTTCTTTAAGTCGAATGTTGAACGAGGCTCATGGTTCCAGATACTCTATATATCCAGGTGCCACAAAGATGTACCATGACCTATGGGAAGTCGATTGGTGGAGTGTCATAAAGAGGACATAGTAGAATTTGTAGTTAAGTGTCTGAATTGTCAACTGGTGAAAGTGGAACAAAAAGACCTGGAGGTATGCTCAATACATTAGTATCCCTGTTGGAAAGTTAGAGGATATCAATATGGACCGTTACGGTTGCCTCGCACTCGTCGACAGTATGACTCTGTTTGGGTGGTTGTAGATAGGTTGACTAAGACAACTCGTTTTCTACCAGTCAAAACCTGCCGATTCAGTAAGTTATGCTAAATTATACATTTGGGAGTTAGTTCGGTTTAATGGAGTGCCCTTTTCCATCATATCAAATAGAGGTACTCAGTTTACCTCCCAGTTTTGGAGATTATTCCATAAGGGACTCAGTACTCAGGTCAGAAGCAACACAGCATTTCATCTGCAGACGGATGGTCCAGCGGAAGCGAACATTGCAGTTCTTGAGATATTTTGAGAGAGTTTTTAGTTAATTTCAAGGGTAGTTGGGATGATCATTTGTATCTCATTTAGTTTGCATATAACAATAGCTACCATTCTAGAATTCAGATGAAACCATTTAAGGCTCTTTATGGGCGAGTGTAGATCACCTATTGGTTTGTTTCAAGTCGGTTAAGCTTCATTGATAGGTCTAGTTTCAGTCCGTAAGGCTATGGAAAGTGCATCTAATAAGGGACATGTTGAAGACAACTCAGAGTCGCCAAAGTCCTATGCGGAGAATGTGAAGGAGGGAGCTTGAGTTAGAAGTTGATGATTAGGTGTTTATGAAGGTATCCCCATGAAGGGATTGATGGGAATTAGGAAGGAAAAGGGGAAGCTTAGTCCCTATTATGTTGGTCCGTACTGGATTGTGAAACAGATTGTCAAGGTAGCATATGAGTTAGAGTTTCCCTCAGAATTAGCTTTAGTTCATCCTAATTTTCCATGTATAACTCTTAAAAAGTGTTTAGATCCAACTCTAGTTGTTCTGGTGGAGAGAGTGTGAGTGTGAAGGATAGACTTTGCTGAAGAAAGTTCAGGTGAAACCACTTGATCGTTAGGTTCGAAAGCTAAGAAAAAATAAGTACCCTCAGTAAAGGTTTTGTGGAGGAACCGAGAAAGTTGAAGAAGCTACATGGGAAGCCGAAGTACATATGATGGCTAAATACTCGCATTTATTCCTTCGGCTCAGTTTCAGCTTGAGGTATCTGTATCCTGCTTAGCATTCTATTCAATTTCATATTCCAGCTCATGTACCCCAGTTTCTTTCGTCAATGAATGTAGGTATGATTCAAGAATTTAGTTCCGTCACGTAGTTCTGTTAGGAGTCGGTCACTCTGTCTATTTTCAACTTATTTTATCAGTATTTGAGTATGAAGACTGTATTTCTCTGCTTTCAGTATTTTTCCCACATTCAAGGACGAATGTTCCCAAGGGAATATTGTAATATGAAAACCCTAAAAGATTGAACCCGGGAGTTAAAACGGAAGCTTAGGATTTTCTATGCCAGGTCACAAGACGAGTCGTCCAGTGACCCCTTGGGTGCGCCACGAGTTATTAAGTGACTTGTGGGGAGGACGTTGGACATGGTTGAATCTTTGAGTTTTGAGGTGACCCTGGTGTGACCACGAGTCATGGTAAGCACCATAATTCGTTTGGTGGTCTATGGTCAGAAGTTTATTGAAGGTTGAATATTTTTTTGGCAGTGTCCTAAAAGGTTTTCATCACGGAGTCGTAGGTTACACCACAAGTCATGGTGTCCCTCACTGGTGACCAGTGGTGATGAGTTTCCAATGTAGACTATGAGGCAAGAGGATCACGAGGTTGTGGTGATGGGGCACAGAGTGTCATTAGATCCCTCGTTGGGACTAGCAGTGTGCAATTTCTTGGGAATTTATTAAGGGATTTTTCATAGTTCCTAAGGCCTAAGTTACGTCGTTGTAAGATCAAAGTTGTATGTTTTATTAGGGGTAAGTTCATTCTAGGCCTATTCACTTCCACACATGCAAGTCTAGATGCTCCTAAGGGTGATCAAGCCTAAATTCCTCAAGTTCTTCCCAAAATCTCCATTGGGCAATCAAAGGAAGTTTTGAAATCAGACTCTACAGGTACGTAGGGTTATGAATGGGTTCATCCACACCCATGCCCAATCCCTCTTCAATTCTTGATATTCTAGTTGATGAATATATGGGGTTGCTTGTATGTGAGTCCTCTAAGTTTCAATCATTGCTATGTTCTAAGCATGTTTCTAATGTTGGATTATGATTAATGGGCATATTTTACAATATTTTCAATTATAAATTATGTTTTCAAGTTTTAAATTAGCAGTGCCCGTCCATGAAAGTTCATGAAAGTTAAGATCTATGAAATATGTATTCAAGCATGACGAGATGTATATGAAGAAAGTATGATTTCGAATTATCCATGTCTATGTTCATATTTTTCGACTGATCAATTCTATGTCAATCATGTTTAAGTATTGGGCAATTCCATATGATCAAGTATGTTTCATGATTTATCTAAATTTTATGTTATTAACTTACCACATGGATTTGGAGCCTAGACTCCCATTATTTTCAGCTTGTGGTATGGTTTGAGCCCAAGACTCCTCATGTTATGATTTTAGATTTATGCATGTATTGTATGAGTCAACTTCATCAGTAGACGATGGTTCAGCTTCTTTGAAAAATGATGGAGAAGATATGCATGTTTTTTAGAGTTATATTGCATCGAGTAGGCTAAGAATTCGATCCAGCCTATGCTCAAGGAACTATGCATCAATGTAGGTATGTTCAAATTGTTTAGGACCTCCTTGTGAGCTTCCCTACTAAGGGACCTTCTGCTTGATATCGATATCATTGGTAGCATCCTTATCCCTGAAAAAGCTTTGGACAGCTCTTCCCACTTGAATGATACTCGGGACAACGTAAGCTCTATCGTAGTATTATCAGGTTATGTGACGAGTCTCCCATTGTTCTTCATTATTTCAATTATGCATGTTCATCAGTCATGTTATTATGTTTTCAGTAGGTTTGACCCAATGTTCAGTTTTATTCATGATTATCAATTTTCAGCTTTGGATTACTTCGGATTCAGTTATGATGAGATCATGATTTCAAAAATAGCATACAAGCCTACTCTCAGAATCTTATCTTAGATTTTATTTCATAATTTGCATGGGTTTAATGATTTTACTTATTTAGGAGGTTTTATTTACCATAAATACTCGGTATATTCCACACTCTTGACCGCACCTCTATGTTATATCGTTTCATGATACAGGCTTAAATATTCAGGATCAGTCCCGTCATTAGCCAGATCTACAACTTGTGCTCTTTTCATCCAGGGTTGGTGAGTCCTCATCTTTTGAGGGCCCCTTCTTTTCAGTTGTATTTAGTATTTTCAATTTCAAACTATAGTAAGTTAGTTAGGGTCTTGTCCAGTCAACTCGTTAGTAGTAGAGGCTTTTCGGACATGAATATAATCAACTTTGGACTTGAGTTATGGTATTCCAATGTTATAAGATTTTTTAGACTTCCACTATGTTAATTATGTTGATCTTCCTCTTTATTATGATCGAGTTAGATGTCATGTTCATGCCATAGGTCGACTTGGAGCCTCTTGGGGTTCTTTGTCCGTGTCACGAATTCCGGGCCTATGTTTGGGCCGTGATAGAAGACCATACAAATATATTAATCAAATCATAGCTACCCAAGATATTACTCATAGTCCCACCTCATGATTAAATTATGGTTACTAAAGTATAGAAATAAGATATACATCCATGTTCACTCAATGGTATTAAAGTATTTTATGCTCATATTTATGTATTTTTACGTTGTAGTCCATTTATGTTATTTATTGGTTCATCCTTATGAACTTTCTCTATTCAGGGACAATATTCTTTATGATAATCTCATCTATCAAATCACTCTTATTTAAGGATATAACTGCTCGCAGTAACTTTCTCATATCTATCGTAGTTATTAACTCATTGCCAATTTCATGATCGCACTATATTCAAGTTATTCCTCTTTTGTCCTTAATTAAATAATTCCATAAAAATTTCATATTAATACCCATCTTTATACTTACAATAATCAGCAGCATACAATTAGGATTACCTCACCCGGATATACCGTTATGAACCTACCGTTAGAAACAACAATCTAGAACATGCTACTAGTGCACACAACCCAATAATCTAGCATCAAAAGTTCTATCCATACTTAGTAATTATGGAATAATATTTATCACTTCTTTCTTTCCTTGTTATTCGAGCTATTCCCCTATCTTTAATTATTCATATGGTTTATACTGATCGCTCTCAGCATTATAGTTCTTTAATTTACAGATTGATAGCATTTCAATATTACACACATATATGAGTTACTAATCGAAGTATGATGCAAGGTAAGCCTTAGCCTTCTTGAGTGTCAAGCTACTACCAGAAGCAATGGATCTTCCAGTCCTTGCATAGCATTTCTTGAAAGAAATCATCAATGAGAATAGTGGAATCTTGCCTTCTCTGACACCTATTCTTTTTCGCTACTAGAATAACCAAAATTTATTTCTAGGGAGTTTTTAATAACAAATCCTTATTACAATAGAATCTAAATTTTAAAAGTGAAAAAAATACAAGAATCTGGGTGCATCGCTGCTGCTATGATGATGTGCTCCGCTGCAACAGTTCCGCCATGGCGATGAAGTACCCGCCATAGCGGTCTTGTCGCCTGGCCCACAAAAGTTTGTAATTCCACCTCTTTAAATAAAATACAACTATTACTTTCATCCATAATAGAAAATAACACCAGCACTCTATAGATTTTAAATTCTTGTGCCAATATTTCAAGTGCTATAAAATCGGACGGAGCCATTACGCCATGTAAAATTATGGATTACCTTTGAGTTAGACTTTATTAGTAGCTCGCATACGTGTGTACAGTTGATGTAAAATTGATAGGCTTACATAGATATAGAATTTGACGAATATTCATATAAGATCGTAGTAACAATTGGGATAATAACCCGAATAACAAGAAAAGAAGGAGGTGATGAACCTAATTCTATATTTAATGATGGTGGGTAGATTCTTGATATTATACTCTAGATGGTATGGTCTTTGGTGTAGATTCTTTTTTGTTGTAAAAAGGAAAGAAGAGGGTACTAGCATATAAGTGTAGTAACGAGTTGCTGGATTAAATACAGTTTAGAAGAATTTAATTATCGTGTGGCATATGAAATTGATAACAAAATATGAACTACGATATAGACAAAGAAGAATCCATAAGGAGTTGTATCTCGAAGTAGGGTGAAATGGTAGTTGGGGTATTCATAGATGAATACTGTCCATAAATAGCAAAGTCTCATGAGATGAAATAAGTATATAATTAGGAGGAGGAAAAATATATGTATACAAAAATATAATTATAAGTATTAATATACCTTATGTGTCTACAAGTGTACACCTAATTACCCACACCTGTCAGTAATTGTAATTTGTAATTACGAGGAATTGGTGACTCATGTTATATTAATTAAGAAATTGATAAACATGCTTGAATGGTCTTCGAATAGTAATGGTGATATAACTTATAGTGGTATAACTATCTTTCTTGAAAAGAGCTCTAGATTGATTAAACTATGAATATTATTCATGAATTGAACGTGTAATTGTGATGATCAATGTGTACTTGTAATTTATCATATCGCGATGTTTGTTTGAAACATGACAAAATATATATATAGATGAATGGCGGATAATACATCCTAACCATTAGTTGAGAAGCTCGTGCCCAAGGTGAGCAATTGGGCAGAGTAGTTTGTGTCTTAATATAGGGATGATTAAGAAATGAACCATTCTTCTAAGATGAGTTGCTCGTTCTTGAGGTGTGGGACAATGATTATGATATGAATGGCACACGCCCGAGAGTGAGCATCTGGGCGATGGTTGTGACATGAATGGCTCGTGTATGAGATAGTCATCTGGATGAAGATGTGTAATGACCCATATGTAATTAAATGGGAATGAGCTTAGGACATACTAACTAGCCTAGGTGGTGCATATAAAGTAGTTACTAAGGGAGATAGTGAAAATTTTGATGCTGAGGAGTAGGTTGAGAGAAGGATGTGGGAGCTACTTGTGCGGGGGACCGCTGGCAGAGTGTTCTGATGGTCAGAGTCGCCATAATGGATTTGAAATAACCATTCGATCTGCACTAGTATCCTGATCGCCGTAGCGGAGTACGCTGCAGTGGGCGATGGAAATCAGAAAGTGGGTTTGAGTGAGATTGCAGGGGTTATATCCTATTATTTCCCAAAACATAAACTCCCAAGAGCTAGAGGCAATTTCCCCCTAGAGTAGTCAATTTCCCTTCTCAAGCTAACAGACTTGATTTACTCTATCTATGGTTTAATACTTAACACCTAGGAATCAAGGGGCCTCCAATGGTGACGCTGGTAGCAAGAGAACCCTAAGCTTGTAGAACTAGCACTGAATCATGGGAAAGCCAATGGGTGATGACTCTAAATTTAAAAGGGAGTAATGATAACTTCCTAATGCTTAGTTCTTATAGAAAATGGTTCATGTGGAAATGAGACCATGCGTAGTTCTTATAGAACATGGTTAGGTGTGAAGTGAGATTTTGACCTCAAAATTGCAGCAAAGAGGTTTGACAGAAGAATACGTGGTTAAGAATTGAGTAATGGGAAATGAGGTGGATTGTGATAATAGGTAGAATGGGGAGGGTTTTAATTCCGAAAACCCTTGTTTTAGTAGTAGACTATTGAATTGTGTTAATTTTGTATATTTAGGCTTTGAGCATTCAAAAGCATTGAGGAAAAGCAAGGCTCAAGTAGGGTGATTGTAATTCGAATCTTCCAAATTGAGGTATGTTATGGCTTACAAGGAGATAGACTTTTCATAATGGTATTAATGTGGAGACATAATGTGTATATTGTCTCTAGATCTTAACTATTTCAATCTTTCTTGTGGAATTCCTTGATTTAGTGATTTTAATGTGTTATGGTTATCTTTGTAATATGGAACAAAGTGTATCTGTTGTTCATGACCTCTGTACATGCTGAGAATGATTGAATTGTCTAAAATAGAGGTAAGTTAATGGGGGGTAGAACGAGATCTCCTAAAAGTCATAACAACGGACTAATGATAATATATGCTAGCGTGAGAATGAATGTGGATAATATTAATATCCTGAGATGAGTGGCTTGTGCCCGAGGGAAGCATTCGGGCGAGCAGCGATTGACAGTAGCTCGTGTCGGAGGTAAGCAGAAGTATATTAGTCTGAGCGGGTACCATGTCGGTGACATATATTTATCTGGACATTATTCTTGGAATGACAGAAATAAAACCCTGCGGCGTGTGTGTACATAGATATTAGTGACGGAGTGTTTATGGTGAATTGATGGAGGCATGTTCCTGGCATGTCACCTTATGTTATGTTATTGATGTATGGCAAGAATTTTGAGATTTAGACTGAATATGTGTATTTAACTTAAATGAACTTGTGTTCATGTGCTTGTTCTCTGAAATTTTTAGGCTTTCAATGACTTGCTAGATGGAGATATTTAAATAGAATTAGTGATTGAGTTGTGAAGTCACTTTGAGAATGACTCATTATATACCTTATGTGGTTACATGATATTTATCGTGTATTGGCTGTGGCATACGTGGATGTTATAATGATGTATAGGTTGTAAAGAACTATTGAAATATTGACGGTGTAGAAAAGTCGAGTTACTTGTCAGCGTGCAACTACAGTCGGGCTACAACGATAGCCCAATCTAGTGAGCAGCTAGTTCGTGCCTGAGTAGATTTAAATTCCTGAAATGTGTATGGTATGTATGAATGATGTTATGGACTAATTGCTTGCACATTATTTTCTATATGTATGTGTGTTATTATGTAAGGTCGGCTGATGATGCCTACCAGTGTTGTGATTCGTACTGACACTATTCTTGCACTTCTTTTTTTGAGTGTAGAATCTGATCCCAAAAGTTCCTTTCGATGTCACCTTTAGAGCAACAGCAGACTAATTGAAAGGCGAGCGATACAGGATGCGTTGTTCTACTCCTTCTCTAAAGATGTCTCTCTTTCGGACATTTGTATTTTATTTATTTTTGGTTTAAATCAATCTTAGACATGTGAATAGGCGTCTAAAGTGCAATGACAATCAGGTTCTGCGAATATTTTGTAGGAGTTGGTTTTTGATTTCCTTAAGTTATTTTGTTGAATTGTTCCTTCATTTCAAAAGGTGTTATACTCTTTCTGGATGTTGGGGAAATAGTTGGGATTAGTTGTTTTTCCTTCCGGGGGTTTGTGTGGGTCCAATCACGGCCATTCAGGTCATGACAAAGTTGGTATCGCAGTTCTTGGTTTTTCAATCTCTTGCACTAAGACAGGTCTAGTAGAGTCTCACGGATCATTACGGAGACGTCCGTAACTTATCTTCGAGAGGCTGCAGAACTTTAGGAAAACTCCCTTCTTCTTTCCTTGTCATGGAATTACTTGATTCCAATTTGTATCTGGTGGTACAAATTGGTATCTAACAAATCTTCCTTATTTCACTCATAGATGGTAAGAACATTTGCAGGAAAAAATAGAGAGAGAGCACCCAAGCCAGCAACAACAGTCGCAGTTCGTAGCAGAGGATGGGGCCGAGGTTGCGGGCGGAGGCCAGTCGCTGTCAGAGGAGGGGCTCGTCCTCCTGCTTCAATTTAAGAGAGGTCAGATCTCTTGTACCACCGGCAGTCCAAGAGAGAGTGGCTATGGATGTGGAGGTTCCAACCAGGGAGAGGTTGCAGCCGCTCCAGCATCCTCTGATGTCTAGATCTTTTGAGTGGCCTCGTGGGTAATGGGGAAGTGCCAGCAACTCCTATTGGGAAGTAGTCAGGAATATACCATGAAACTGTTATGGCTCCTCGTATTGATGATATGTCAGAGGTTGTGATGTTTTTTAGGCTGGTAGTTGGACTAGTAATGACTGGGGAGGAACATGACTTGTTCTGGAGATTCACCAAGATGAAGCCTACCACTTTCTATGGTACGGAAGCTAAGGATGCCTACGAGTTTATAATTGATTGTCATGAGAGGCTCCATAAGATGGGGTAGTGGAGAAGTATGGGGTTGAGTTTGTCACCTTCTAACTAATGGGTGATGCTAAGATCTGATGGAGGGCTTTTATGGAGTGCAGACCAACAAGGTCACCACCATTGACCTGGAACCTGGTCTACTCCACCTTTCAGAGAAGTATGTATCCCATAACCTAAGAGATAGGAGGCAGGATGAGTTCACCACCATCGAGCAAGGGAACTCTTCAGTCGCAGCATATGAGGCCCAATTTCATTACCTGTCTAGGTATGCTCTACCCTTACTACCCACAAAGGAAGAGAGGATCAGGAAATTTGCAAAAGACCTAAATATGGGGCTTCGGCTGTCAACCTTCCGATAGTTTCTGTAGGTAAAACCTTTTAGTAGGTAGTGGAGTATGTTAAGAATGTGGAGGGGGTGAAACAGGAGGGATACGCGAAGAATACCAAGAAGAAGGCTCAGAAGGTTGGTTCTTACGGTGGCTCTTTTGCCATGGCTCTGGTAACTCAGGGCTACCCAGGACATCGTGTTTTATCAGCCACGCAGGTGTCAGTTGGGGTCCGTCAGGGACCACTCCACGATAAGCAGGTGCAGTCGGAGGTAACCAAATAATTTGCCCAAACTTTGGGGCTCATCCTATTTCTTCGATTCTGACACTGAGATCGGTGATTGAGAAGGTGTGTCATGAGTGCAGAGAATATGGCCACATTCGCTGATGGTGTCCATTATTTGGACAGGGTGGGTAGGTTTTTCCGCATCCAGCTCTTCGAGCTTTAGCCCTTGCCGAGAGAGGAGGGAGTGTGTTCAGAAAGGATCGCCTCCAATTAGGGAAGGGCAGTCAGCCAGTGGTTAGAAGCGGCACCCAGAATGGTAGAGGAGGTTCTCAAACCAGACGAGCTGGTATTTCAGTCTGGTAGATTGGTTGCACAGCCAACAAGGTGGTTCTCAAGTAGGTAGTCAGGCTGCCTTATACACATTCCCGGGTAGGCCCAAGGTAGAGGCTTCTGAAAATGTTATCACATGTACAATTTTTGTGTTTGAAAAATTGGCTATGGATTTGTTTGATATTGGTTCTACTTTTTCCTATGTGTCTGCTTATTTTTCTTCGGAATTAGATATTTCTTGTGATGTACTTGATACTTATATCCATGTGTCTACTCCTGTTAGGAAATCTGTGGTAGTAGATTGGGTTTGTCCTGAGTGGATTGGGTCTGTCATGATTGTCATCATTTATTTTATAGGGTTTGATACTCTAGTAGATTTAGTGATCTTAGACATGGTATATTTTGATGTGATTCTGGGGATGAGCTGGTTTTCTCCTTACCATGCCATCCTAGATTGCTATGCTAAGACCATCACTATATCAGGCCTAGGGTCTTCCAGGTTAGAGTAGAAACAAAATTGTAGCCCTGCACCTAAGAAAATCATTTCTTATATTCATGCCCATATATAGATAGAGCGGGGGTGTTCAACATATCTAGCTCATATTCAGGACATCAATTTCGAGGGTCCTTCCATAGAGTCGGTCCGAGTAGTTTGTGAATTTTTAGCATGTTATGGACCGCGATATTGATTTCTGTATAGATTTAGAGCCAGACTCGACCCATCTCTATTCTACCATATAGAATGGCACCAGTTGAGTTAAGAAAACTCAAGGAGCAGTTCTAGGAATGGCTTATTAAGGGGTTTATCATGCTGAGTGTCTCTTCATGGGGTGCCCCGATCTTGTTTGTGAAAAAAAATACGGTAATATTTGGATGTGCATTGATTACCGCTAGTTGAATAAGGTAACAATCCGAAATAAATATCCTCTTCCCCGAATAGTTGACTTGTTTGATCATTTACAAGGAGCAGCAGTGTTCTCCAAGATCGACCTGGGATTGCGCTATCATTAGCTGAAGATTCGTGCTGAGGAAATTCCCAAGACAACTTTTCAAACCAGGTATGGACATTATGAGTTTCAGTCATGTCCTTCGGACTCACTAATGCTCAAGCAACATTCATGAGCTTGATGATTGGTATCTTCAAACCTTATCTTAATTCATTCATAGTCATTTTCATTAATGATGTCTTGTTATACTCTAAGACTAAGCAGGAACATAAGAATCATTTCAGCATTTTGCTGAGGTTGCTGAAGGAGAAATAGTTGCACGCCAAGTTAACTAAATGTGAATTTTGGCTGGAGTCGATATCTTTTCTGGGCCATGTGGTTTCCAAGAAGGGGATTAAGGTGGACCCACAAAAGGTTGAGGTGGTTCAAAATTGTGCTAGACCTACTACGATGATCGAGATTCGAAGTTTTTTGGGTCTGGCTAGTTACTATCGCCAGTTTGTGAAGGAATTTGCATCCATTGCCTCGGTATTAACAAGGTTGACTCAGAAGGATATGCCCTTCCAATGGTCTAAGAAATGTGAAGTGATCTTTTAAAATCTCAAAACCTTGCTAACAACGGTGCCAATCCTAGCCCTATCGATGGAAGATAAAGATTTTGTAGTTTATTGTGATGCCTCACGGTATGGTTTAGGTACTGTGTTAATGTAGGAGAGACATGTTATCGCTTATGCATTGAGGCAGTTGAAGGTGCATGAGAAGAATTACCCCACACATGACCTAGAGTTTGTAGGGTGGTGTTCTCCCTGAAAATCTGGAGGCATTACCTGTACGGGGACCGTTGTGAGGTATTTACATACCATTGCAGCATGCAATATGTGTTATCCGAAAAAGATCTCAACCTGAGATAGAGGAGATGGATGGAGATTCTTAGAGATTATGATGTGATGATCCTATATCACCTAGGGAAGGAAAATGTGGTTGTTGATGCCTTGAGCCGAAATGCAGTAAGGGTGGGAAGCTTAGCTTATTTGGTAGTAATAGTCAATGGCCAAATAAGTCCAGACTCTGGCGGATAGCCTGATGAGACATTCATTTATGGAAATAGCTGGAATCCTAGCCAGCGTAGAGTCTATCACTACTGGAAGAAATAAAAGTCATATAGTTTGAGGATGCAATGCCGAATAAGATTCGAGACAAGGTTCTACGGGGGGAGGCTAAGGAAGCGACGCTAGATGATGAAGGGGTCATGAGGATAAAGAGATATGTGTGTGTTCCCTGGGTTAATGAGCTAATTAAAACCATCCTGGTAGAGGCACACAACTCGAGGTACTCCATCCATCGGTTACTAAAATGTACTATAATTTGAAGTGGCATTATTGGTGGGGCAGGATGAAGAGGGATGTTGTTGATTATGTCTCCCAGTTTTTGAATTGTCAGCAAGTGAAGTACGAGCACCAGAAGCTTGGATCCTACAGTAGAAATAGGAGAGGATAGCAATGGACTTCGTGGTTGGTCTTTGAAAAACATTGGGGAAGTTTGACTCCATTTGGATCATTGTTGACAGACTGGCTAAGTCTGCCCACTTTCTACCTGTCCAAGTAACTTATAATGCCGAGAGACTAGCCAAGATGTATGTGAAGGAGGTGATTCGGTTGCATGGGGTGCCAGTTTCGATCATGTCAGATGGGGGTACTCAGTTTACCTCCTATTTCTGGAGGACATTGCTGGCATAATTAGGCACCAGATTGGACTTGAGTATTGCTTCCATCCGCAGATAAACAGGCAACTAGAAAGGATCATCTAGGTGTTAGTGGACATGCTACGGGCTTGTGTGATAGATTTTGGTTGGAATAAATTCTTACCCTTGGCGGATTTTTCTTACAACAACAATTATCATTCAAGCATTGACATGGTACAATTTGAAGCTCTGTATGGGAAGAAATGCAGGTCTTTAATTGGATGGTTCGACGCATTTGAAGTGAGATCTCGGGGCACTAATTTTGTTAAAGAGTCCCAAGAAAAGGTGCAGGTAATTCAAGAACGTCTAGTAGCTGCTCAAAGTAGGAAAAAATAGTATGTAGATAGGAAAAGGAGAAATATGGAGTTCATGGAGGGGGTGGAAGTGTTGCTCAAGGTATCCCCATGAAGGGAGTAATGCAGTTTGGTCAGTGGGGAAAGCTTAGCCCAAGATACATGGGCCATTTGATATTCTCCGAAGTGTGGGAGAAGTGGCTTATGAATTAACACTACCGCTAAGACTATCATGAATACATCCCACTTTCCATGTTTCCATGTTAAATAAATACCATAGAGATGGGTTGTATGTATATAAATGGGACTCAATGTTGCTGGATGAGAATTTCTTTTATGATGAAGAGCCCATGGTGATAGTATATAGAGATGTTGGGAAGCTAAGATCAAAGAAGATTGTAATAGTAAAGGTCTAGGGGAAGATCTTCCCATAGAGGAGGCCACATGTGAGACTGAGGCTGACATGCAGATCAAATACCCTAAATTGTTTAAGGCATTTAGTATGCCCTATTTCTTGATTTTGTAGGCCGTTCAGGGATGAACAATATTTTAATTGGTATCTGATGTAATGACCCATACATCATTATGAGGGGAATAATCTTAGAACACCCTAACTAGCCTAGGTGGTGGATACAATGGTGTTATTAAGGGAGATACAAAAAATTTTGATGTTGAGCAGTGGGTGAGAACAGGATGTGAGAGATACTGGTTATGGGGGATGGCTGCAGTGAGACCTTCATGACAGTCGGAGTCCCATCGTAATAGATCTAGACAATAACCGTTGGATCCCACGTAGTGGCGTCCTGACCACTGTAGCAGGTCTGCTGCAGCGGTAAGTAGAATTGCTGTAGTGGATGACGAGAATAAGAAAATGGGTTTTTAAGTGGGATTTCAAAGGTGATGCCCCATTATTTTCCAAAGAACGAACTCCTAAGAGTTAAAGGCAATTTTCCCCCTAGAGCAGTCAATTTCCCTCCTCAAGGTAAGAGACTCAATTTACTCTATCTGTGGTTGATTACTTTACACCTAAAAAACAAGGGGGGACCTCTAATGGTGATTTTTCTAGCAAGAGAACCCTAAGGTGGTAGAATTAGGGTTGGATCATGGGCAAACAAATTGGTGTTGATTTTAAGTTAAGAAAGGGGGTAATGATCACTCCTTAATACATAGTTGTTATAAAATATGGTTCATGTGGAAATTGAGACCTAGAACTAGGAGAAATTGAGACTTTAACCTCAAAATTATTTAAAGAGAGTTTGAGGGAATATTGGTTAGTAATTGAGTCATGGAAAATGAGGTGGGTTGTGATAAGGGGTAAAACGGGGAGGGTTTGAATTCTCGAAACCCTTATTTTAGTAGTAGACTATTGAATTATCTTAATTTCTTGTTTTTAGACTTTGAGAATTCGGAAGCATTAAGAAAAGGCAAGGCTCCAATAGGGTGATTGTCATTCAAATCCTCCAAATTGAGATTTGTTATGGTTTAGGAGTTAGACTTTTCATAATGGTATGCATAGATGTGGAACTATAATGTGTTTGTTGTCTCTGGATCTTAAGTGTTTTAATCTTTCTTGTTGAATTCCTTGATTGAGTGATTTCAATGTGATGTGGTTATTTGTGTAATGTGGATAAATTGTATATGCTGGTCATGGCCTTTGTACTTGGTAGGAATGATTGAACCGTCTAAAAAGGGCTAAGTTAATGGATGTATAATTATACCTCCTAAAAGTCATATCAACGAACTAATAATAATAAATGTACTATGAGAATGAATACGAATAATATTAATATCATGAGATGAGTGGCTTATGCTCGAGGGGAGCATCCGGGCGAGCAATAATTGACTGAGTGGATCATCTCTGAGGAGAGCACTGGAATGGGCATATGAGTGGGAGCGGGTACCACACCGATATAGTACATGGATTTCTAGGGTCCCTTTCATACCGTGACTGGAAGGGCAGAAATAAGATCCTCTGGCAAGTGCGTACATAGATGTCAGTCTGAGTGTTTATGGTGATATGACGGAGGCGTGTGCCTGACATGTCACCATTTGTTATGTTATTGATGTATTGTAAGAATTGTGAGATTTAGACTGCATATGTGTATTTAACTGAAATGAACTTGTGGTCGTGTGCTTGTTATCTGAATTGTTGAGGCTTGCAATGACTTGCTGGATTGAATATTTAAAACAGAATTAGTGATTGAGTTGTGTAATCATTTAGAATGACTCATTATATACCCTATGTGGTTACGTGATATCTATCATTTATTGATGATTGTGGGATAGGTGGATGTTTATAATGAAGTATAGGTTGTAAAGAGTTGGTGAAAGATTGATTGTGCAGATAAGTCGAGTTACTGCAAAGCAGTACTACTGCAGCAGGACTTATTCCACCACAGCGAGACCGTGGCACCAGTCAAGCGACCACTGCTGCGACAGCCCAATCCAGTGAGCAGGCCTATTAGCACCTAAGTAGATTCAAATTCCTGAAATGGGTATGGTTATGTATGAATGATGTTCTGGACTTATTGCACATTCTTGTCGATATATATGTGTGTTATTATTTATGGTCGGCCGATGATGTCTACCATTACAATGTTTTGTACTTACGCAACTTCTGCACTTCTTTTTTTGAGTGTAGAATCTGATCCCAAAAGTTCCTTTTGATGTCACCTTTAGAGAAGCAGCAGACTAATTGAAAGGAGAGCGATACAGGATGTGTTGTTGTACTCCTTCTCTAAAGATGTCTCTCGTTCGGACATTTTTAGTATATTTATTTTTTGTTTAAATCAATCTTAGACATTTGAATAGGCGTCTAAAGTGCAATGACAATCAGGTTCTGCGAATATTTTGTAGGAGTTGGTTTTTGATTTCCTTAAGTCATTTTGATGAATTTTTCATTTATTTCCAAAGGTGTTATAGTCTTTCTGAGTGTTGGGGAAATAGTTGGGATTGGTTGGTTCGCCCACTGGGGATTTTTGTAGGTGCCAATCACGACCATTCGTGTTGTCACAAGATGATTGGATTTATAGAGTCCCTACAAGTCACGAATGGAAAGGTAGAAAAAGAACCTCTAGAATGTATGTAAATGTATTCATATTTGTGGCAGACATACAAATATAAGAATATGGTACGTGATATACCGACATGATTCAGGTACAAGTTGAGATGTACAGAGATGACATAAGATATAATGATGTGATACAAGTATGATACATGATGATATAGATATGGTACAGATGTGTACTGAGAGAGATGGATGAGGTTTGAATATGTACATGTATCCATGTCTCGAGGGTGGACATGATTCCATCAAATTGACTTATTGTTTTATAGTTAATAAGTTACTTGTGTTGGCGTGATTTTTGTTAAGGATTCATTATGTATCAATATATTTACGCATATTTTATGATTAGTTGTGATGATTTGGCTAGGTATGATTTATTTGACTTAAGCTGGTGTTATCATTAGTTCCTTATGATGGACGTGCGTGTTAATAAGCTTCGTGCTGGGTTGGTCATTGATAACGTTCAAACTCAAACTTCCTAACAAAGTATTAAGCAGACATTGTCAATAAAAAACTCAACTAAGAGGTTGGGATCGAACCCAGAGGGAATAGGGTAAGATCTAGACTAATGTCGGTAAGTGAACTTGTTGGTGAGTTATCTCCAATTTGGGGGTTTCAAGAAAACAATGAAAAAACAAAGATTATAATTGAGATTTAAATCAAGATTTGAAAACAACTAGGGTAGGTGTTCCCCATGGGCTCAAAACTACTTCGGGTATACAAAAGTGATCAATCTCAATGCTTACTTGTAGAACTGTTAACAAAGGTTCATCCAAATAACTGGTTCGTCCCTGTTGGATGGAAATAGTCAATCACCAGGTCAGGTCTCATGAGCGATTTCAAACTAACTGTTATCAATATGTTCCAAATTTAACTATCTTGTGACCACAACTCAAGTTAATCAATGATCATAAAGATCAAGTCTTTGTTGTAATTCTCTTTTCCTAATCTTTAGTTCTCTAGGTTCAAGCAAGTAAAGAATTAGGGCATGTCCTAACGTTGTACACCGTTATGAAATGTTTAAACATGAAGAGAATACAATACAAACTTGTCGTAGTGGTTTTAAATCACTTTTGTGCAACCCTAGTTTCTTAATCCACCATGGTTATCATAACCCCTAGTTTTGGAGGATAGCCTCTCATGGTTGTAAGATTGTAATTCGCATGCATAGACAAAAACATAATTAAATACTTATAGCAACAATTGGAAGGAAATCAAATTTGATTATTTAAGAACAACCTCAAGAACAATGTAAGAAATCAAGAATTTGATCCCACAAATTCCTCCTCAACACTTGATAAAAATTCACAAAAATAACTATTCACACGTCTCTAACTCAACTCTATCCTCCCCTTGCTAAAATAAAACACAAAGGATATTTATACAGACATTAGAAACCTTTTCCTAAGCTAACAGGGATTTTTCCAGATCTGGTGCCGACTGTGCCACGATTTGTCCTACAACCCCTAGCAGGATTGTGTGGGTCATACCTACTTTCCGTTAGTTCTTGGCTGCTACAGATTTGGCTAAGTGTTGGCATGCTGATACGACTCATACCTTCATTCTATGAAGCGTACATTGCTTCCGTGGTTTGGCCCTAAAAACTATGACATCTTTTGGAATTCTTCACGAGTATTGTGGTATGACTCGTACCTTCTTGCAATAACTCGTACAATCTGTAGTGCCTGAAGTTCTGCCAAGTACTGAAAATCTTGTGAAATTTAGCACGACTCTTGGTACAATTTGTGCATTGGTGGCAAGGTTCGTGAGTCCATCCATTCTAGGATTCTGCTTTTGTGCAATTTCTTTTGGACATTTCCACGACTCTAGTTACAACTCATACCATTGTGGTACGGCTCATACTGAGAGTCGTAGGTGCCTTCTTTCCAATTCATCCTTTTGACTTTCATCGTGATTCTCAGTACAGATCGTATAATCAAGGTATGGCTCGTACTAAGACTGGTATTTTGCTAATTTTATGCATTTTAAGGCTTCTTTTGCACTTCTTTGCTCCAACACTTATTTTTCCTGAAATCAAAGTAAAAGTGCCTTATATCCATATAAACACACCTAAGTTCATGTTATTTTCTCAATTTTAAGAATTAAAAGTGTTGTAAACTCACAACATATCAACACCCTCAACTTAAGACTTTTGATTGTCCTCATGCAAAGAAAAAGAAAAACTTGAATAGAAAATAAACCTAGGACACTACAGCCAATATCAAACAAAATTTGCACTATGACTCCAAAAGCTTTTGACCCTTTTCCAGTGAACAAAATTAGCACATGCACTACAAGAAACTAAAAAACATGATAAACAGAGATCAAGACATGTCATCTAGATATTAACAAGTAGTCAAGACATCACCACTGCTTTTCACATAGACCACTAGTAAAGTTAAACACAAACCATGTACCCTCACAGCAAACAAGGTCCCCACTCACATATATAGAAAAATATGTCATGGGACTAAACAAGAGAGACTCTCACTCTCACAAAGAAGTTTCAAATACTGCATATTGGATACCATAGGCTTGCCCTTATTTTCTCTACTTTGATCTGTTAGATGGTTAGGTTAGGATCACTATAGGACTTGCTTTGGCTTGTAATGTAGGCTTTCAGGCTCGGTAAGGTAGATATGAAATATTTTGAGTGACTAAAACCCTCCTTGGCACTACATACATGTGGCTCCATTCTTCTCCTTTTTCTTTTCACTTTTGCTGCCCTTTTTACTTTTTCCACTTTTTCCTCCCTTTTCACCTTTTGTTATACACTTGTATGAGTGTGGTGTGTTTTCAAAATTTTCATTCATCATTAACTTTTTTAATTTTATTTTTTAATTTTTCTTTCCTTTTCTTTTTCTTTTGTTACACCACACTTTATTTTTTCACCTTTTTTCTTTTCTCTTCTTTTTTCACCTTCCATTTATTTATGCACCCCTACTTTAGCCACCCTCAACTTAGGCATTTTGCCTACGTTGAGGTTCACAATGTGCAAAAAGGGACCAAGGACAAAACAGGTTCATTATAAAAATGGGTACAGTTAATTGGTTGATCAAAGAAAAATGATCTATTCAAGGCTCAAAAATTTGGATCAAGGGAATCATATGATTTCGATAGGGTTGTTTAGGATAAAAACGGGCTCAACAAAAAGGTTTTATGATCCTTTCGTAACCAACCATCCTAAAACCTATGCAAAGACCAACTAGGCAAGTTCTAGATCCTCTACATAGTATTGAACTAGGTATCAGACCTCACTCACTCATGGTACATGATTCATATTCAATCTACCTGTTCATTTTATTCATGGATTAACAAAAGATACACATTCTAATATGCTAAATGACACAAAAAGATCCACAGAAATCATGCTTTGCAATCAACAAGTACATAGCTAACCCTCAAAAAAAATTTAAACAAGGTCAAATTTTCAAAACTTCAAAACTAGTGCAACTTATTGGCCGAGTACTCCTAAATTTGTTTCTAAATAAAAAAGAATACAAAATTAAAATAAAATCTCAAACATGTCAATTCTACTAAATAGCATGTCTTATGGAAAAGAAACACGGCAAGAAAAACCTCGGACGAATCAAAATCCCCCTCCCCTTTTTAAAAATCATGCTTTGTCCCCGAAGCATAGAATTTAATCATAGAGGGAAGGAAACATACCTACGGCTCTCTAAGCGCTCCTGTCATCCTGCGGACGAGGTGTCTCCGCCACAACCATGGCACTGACGGTTGCCAGTGCACTCAGTGGTGGATCAGCAGGGGGAGTTGTTACCCCCTCAATAGTCTCGGCCGTCTTTGTGGCCTCTGGAATGGTCGGAGCTGAATGTGGCTCACCTAAAAGGTCCCTGCCACTAGCAAGCTTTGTCTGGGCCATGGAGGAGCTACCTGCTTCTCTAGCTCGTTCCTGCAGCTCTAATAAGTGTGCATCATGAGTCTGCAGGCTCTCTACTCGTGCCCGCTTACATTCCCTTTTCTATCTGTTCTTTCTCTTTCTCGGGGTCTTATCTCCAACATCCTCAAAGACCCTCTTCTTCCATTTAGGTTTTTGTACTGCTGTGGGGTTCCAGTAGGCCGCCAGATCAAGCTCCTTATTTATATCTACATCAAGGTCAGGAAGAGTGGGAGCAGTTATAACTGCCGGCTATCGTGATGACAGCTTGGTCACATGACTCCAAACAGCCCCCAACTCCTCCTGGATCCTTCTTGTATCTGTCTGCTAAGCCATGTGCATATTGAATCGATTCTCAAATCCGTCAAGTTGAGAATTCAAGGCCTATGTAGCTGTCTCAATCTAGACTTTCACCCAGGGATTGACATTCTCCATCATTGATTGGATCTTTCTTTTGACCATGATCAGTCTTTTGGCCAACTTCTGGAGAAAATCCTAGAGAACTAGGACGTATCCTGTTGGGATCTGACTCGGGAGGCTGGTATGTGGTGCAGCAGAAGTGTTGGGAGCTGCATCTGAATAACCGACATCTATAGCCGGTGTCTCGCCCCGCTCCTTTTGAGGTGGGGCAATTCACCTATGCTCCCCCAATAGGTCGAGTCAGTGGAATGGCGGTGTATGGTTGAGCTTGACTCACCGAGTTCATTTCATCCCGGATCAGGTCAATATCTGTTATGCGTTTCCCTCCAATCAATCGCTCCTCACCCCGGTGCACCGTGATGCATGCCTCTCATCATAATTTGAAGACAAGGCTCGGGTATAGGATAGTAGTGCTCAATCCCATGGCCCGATCTCGCATCTCCTCTGCAATGACCCTCAGAATGTTTATGGGGTATATGGACATGTTACATGCCACCAGAGCTACTCTATCCACACTGAAGGTATTGTAATTGAATGTTGGTGCCAATCGAGGGTGCACTAACATCCAGCAGGCCTTTGCTATAACGTTGAGAGAATTCTTCATAACTCGCTTTCCACTAATGACCCACTCTGCTTCCTCTTTTCCATAAGTAATAGTGTCGGAAAACCACTGTATCTGCCTCCTCCTTTCGTCGAAACCCATCTTCTTGATTTGTTTCAATTCCTCCACCTTGTACTCATATTCTGGCGTAGCATGCGGAGCTATAAACTGGGGCCCATATAGTATCCGAGCAATGGTGCGCTCGGATATGTCGACCTCTTAGCCTCTGATCAGGACGCTTTCCAGTTTGGGCTGATCTTTTCACTTTTTCCCCTCTTTGGTCATCTGCTCCATAGTTGCTCAATAGTTGGCGTATAATTCCAGGACAATCTAGAGTGTACTATTTTGGATCCTTGCCCATCCACTTGAAGCCGTAGAAACTGAATATTCGCTTCATCTCCTCCACCATGTTCAATGAATTTGTGAGGATCCACATCTATTCTTTAATGTTGCACCTAGGTTTGTCTTCGGCAGTGAGAACATTTCCCTACTTATATATCTCCTCATCTCCTAGAACTCTCCGCCGAATAGTACGATTCTGCCTAGGCAGAGTCTGCTCCTACTCAGCATTTGGTGCCTCCTTCTTTGAACCAACACCGCTACCTACCTCTATGGATTGGGTCTCCTTGGACCCATCTTCTGCATTAGAGCTGCTTCATGACTCCTGAGCTCTTTCCTCAGCTCCCTCCTCAGACTGGGGAGCTCCGGTAGATGTGGCAGTGGCTGCCACGACTTGGGCTTTGACCCTTGCCCTAGTGGTTTGGCTTCCATCAGTGTCCGATGTATCGACCCTATACTCCTCTACTGAACCACTAGGAGAACAACTTGCTTGATCAGATTTGGAGGTTTCATCAAGTAGAGTCCTCCATGCAGTTGCCTTTGATGCTTTGCACTTCATCGTCATTGTACCTATAGAGTTAGAGGGTCAGAATTCCATAACTAAGAAAAAGAAAGAAAGAACTAAGTACTCTGAAGTTTATCACGGGTCAACAGTATGGGTCATACCTTGGAGGTATGATTCATATTGAGACCCGTAATGTCTCAGATCAGTGCTACGCCTTTGCGGTATGACTCATACCGTGAAGGTACATTCCGTACCATGAGTCGTATGAGGATACCCCTGGTCACCAATTTTTTTGTAATTTTTCCATGACTCATGGTATGACCCGTAAGTCGATACCATGAGTCATAGGATTGATTGTACTGTCACTTGTGGACTTGATCCTTTCCATATTTTTGGTATGACTGCCAGGTACAACTCGTAGTAGTAAACCACGAGCCATACTAGGATTTTTACCCTGTGTATTTTCAAATTTGGCTTGGGACAGTCCCAACAAGCCATCCTATGAGTCGTAGTGCGTGACCACGAGTCGTAAGAAGGCTTGTGAGGTCAGCCCCAACCTCAATTTTGGTTCAGTTTACAAGGAGTTTTATTTTACATTTTGGGTACTAAGAATTCCTAGGTCTAGGCATGTAATTTAACCCATTTGACAACCACTCATTGCTCCCTTTCTTAATCACTACCCGTAGCTTAATTTTTAATGGCTCAATGCACAATTTCATCAAATACTACTTCTTTCCCAGTCAGACATGGCTCAGTCACACCCCTAGTCATTGTCTTTTTTGAAATTTTCAAGCAACACAAGAACTCGCAAGGGGTTTAGCACAGTTACATCAAGCATACAAGTTTTATCAAATTCAAAGAAATATATCTACTTGATAACTGCTTACTTTGACTGGAAGTCAGAAATTTAGGGTTGGAAGTTGGGTTTCTCGGTGTTGACTGAGAAAGAACTTGCTCGATTAATCTTTGATTTTGTGTTACGAGTGTGAGGGAGTCATGAGTTTCGGTTGTATCTTTAGTTTTGAGAGCGTGGGAGAAGGGTATAGTTTGTTTTCAGTTTAAATAGGTATAGGGAAGATTTGAAAAATCTGGGCTGGGTTTGGTATTTTTAGAATTTTTAACCCATCACGACTTGTCCCTTGGACCCGTAATAGAGATATTGAAAAACTTACCTCTGGACCTATGAGCGCATCCCATGACTCGTACAACTGCGATACGATTCGTACAATGACTCATAGGTCTTTGCTATTTACTGTGGTCCACGCCCTTCACAAAACATAGGCACAGCAAGTACTACGATCCGTACAATTAATATGAGTCATAGGACTAACTGTACCCTAAAATCATGCACTGAAGTACATCTTTGATACTCACCATGACTCGTGCTACGACTCGTACAACCCTCTCATGGGTCGTACTGAGAACCGTAGCACCTGCCTCTTTAGTAATTTTTCCGCCGCCCATTTTTGTTTTCCCTGCACACAAAAAATACATTAGTTAAGTCACTTGGGTTGCCTCACAAGAAGCACTTGATTTAACTTTGCGTCACAATGCAGATGGGTCGGTTACTCAGAATTCACCAAGATACCACTTGGGTTGCCTCCCAAAAAGAGCCTAATTTAACGTCAGGGCATGACGCAAGGCTCTTGACAACTCAGACTTCGTCAAGGAACTCATATTCATATTCTATCACTGAGACCACTCTATATTCCTTCGGCTGCTGATGTGCCGTGATTTTACGGAACATTTGACGCTTAAAACCAAGAAACTACGCACATTTCGGGTATGTTTATGTAGGTATGATGCATTTTGTGTTGAATATTGCAGGAGAATAGGTTCGAAAATGAAATGGGCGAATTAAGGATTAAAACAACTGAAAAGGAGGCTGCTAGTCATGTCATGAGTCGTCGTCACTGTGCACGACTCGTTGCCAAGGCTGTGGGATAGGTTTAAACTTTTGAAGCTAAAAGAACATTGCACCTCACGTACTAAAGGCATGACTCGTTACATCTGGTAACGAGTCATGAAACCAGTAGTGAAGATTGGGAGAAAGATGCCTGAAGAAATAACCAGTGAAGTTAACGAATGACATCATGAGTTGTTGGCTGACTAAACAACTCATTGGCAAATCACAGGAAGGAATCGTAGGGTGCACTGGAAGAAGCTAGACCATGAGAGGCCTAACGACTTATGCCCAGACACGAGTCATTTGGTGAACCGTTGCCACGATTGGGCCTAATGTGTAGGACGACCATGCTTGATGGATCAGGACTCGTTTGAGATCCTAACGAGTCATTACCTAGCCTGTGACCACTGACGACCTGAGTTCTGGTTTTAATTAGGAAAAGGTTTCTTTGAAACTATCAATACCTTATTTTGGGTATATTTTCGAGAACAGTTTAGTATTCTAGTTTTTACGTATATTTTTGTGTTGTGTACTATTATTCTTGGTGTAAGATACAAAGTTTCCAATTTTTTTCTTGATTTTGAGGATCAAAAGCAACATTGGAATTTGTTCATCGGTTTTGGAGTTATATTTAATTCACTTGGTTTTCTTCTACAAATCTCTATAAGTTGCAATTATGAATTATTCTTTATTTTGTGATTGTGATCATACAGACATGAGTAACTAAACCTATAATTAGGGTTGTGGGATTCATGATGAATTTACACACATAGGTAAAAATACTTAGTGATTCTTGAATGGAGTTTATGCATGTATTGTTTCTCTCTTCATTTTAAGTGATTCTTAACAATTGCAAACATTAAATATTGTCTTATTCTTATTCACAAGACCAAGGGGATAATGAATGGGAAAAAGAGTTTAATAACGGAGATTTGAGGCTATCAACCCTCATCTAATAGCTAGACCTTGTCCAGGAATAGCTAATCTGATATTAAGGGTAAGGGTTAGTTAAGCATACACCCGTATACATACCAAGTTGCGTGGCGATAATCATCTAGATAGGGGACCAACCATTTAGGTGAATTTAACTTACCAATATTGCATGTTGAACACCTGTAGATCGCTAGTATAAAACCTTGTGTTATGAAGTCATGGGGAACACAATCCTAGCCACCTTGTTAATTGAATACAACCAAAATTGACGTAATCATCTTTTAGTTTATACTTTTGTTCATTATTTTATTTTTCAAAACTTCCCCCATAGGAAATAAGTAAGCTGATAGAAATAGCTATTCACATTAACTTAAGTTCTTTCCATATTCCCTGTGGGATCGACCTCAACCTTTCAGTTGGGTTCTCTATTTGACATCGACCGCTTTATATCTCAATTATGAGGTGTAATTTGGGCGACATCAAATTTTGGTGTCGTTGCCGGGGAATACGGATAAGGCTTTTGTTAATTGTTTTTTCTTTCCTATTGGTTCTTATTTCCTTTTTGTTTTTCTTTTGTTGTTTTTGTTTTAACAGGTTTTAGGTTCGTGCATGACCAATACTAGGAGCCAAGGAAAATCCTTTGTTCCAACCGATCATGAACTTGAGAAGACACTAAGGACTCTAAGAAGAATGGCCAACCTACAACAACAGGAGATAGTGGACCAAGCCACAACGAGAATGCTGGTTGAGGAGCAAGCTCAGGCTAGAGATCGTGAGTTAGCTAGGGTTGCTAAAGACAAACGTCTAGCTGCCGAAGCAGAACAATATAGAAGGCATAGAGGTCCAGAACAATAGAGACACCGGTATTTAGATGAGGAGGATGACGCTGATATAGACGAAGCTGATGCCACTGGAGCTATTGTCCCTCCCCCTTTGCCTGCTGGGGAAAAGTTTGATATTACCAGTGCTATGATCCAACTGCTCAACATGAAGGAAATATTTGCGGGTCGTGCAACTGATGATGCCCATACTCACTTGAAAAATTTCGTGGTTATCTGCAAGGCATACAAACAACCGGGAGTCAGCCAAGATGCAATCAGACTGAGGTTATTTCCCTTTTCACTAGGGAGTGAGGCAATTATGTTGTTGGCTGAGCTGCCAAATGATTCTATCACTACACAAGGGGAGCTTAAGAGAGCTTTTCTTTAAAGATTCTTCCCATCTTCCAAAGCATTACAGCTGAAAGATGAGATATATAACTTCAGGAAATTGAATTTAGAGGCACTTCACAAGACATGGTTGCATTTCAACAAAAAGGTCAAAAGGGTGCCCAACCAAGAATTCTAGATGATACATTATTGGAGATCTTCTATAGGTCTCTGAATGCTAACACCAAAGCAGTGGCTGATACCATCTCTGGAGGAACCTGTATGAGTCACACCTTTGCGGAAGCTGCTGAGTTACTTGACTGAATCACCAAAACCGCGCTTAGCACACAAGAGAGTCAGAGATTCCGGTTGGTTCTTATGCGGCAGGTATGTCTACAGAACAGAGAATAAAGGATGAAGAAAGAGATCAAGATATTGTTGAGATAAATACCACTATGGGGTTGCTTGCTAAGCATCTAATGGGAGCCGGAGCTGAGAAAGTTAATGTTGTGGGTTCTCAAGGCAAGGCCCCGAGAAATGATGGAGCTGAATATGAATATGAGGAGGAAGCTAACTACCTAAATGATCAAAGGGCGGGTTTCAAGACCAACACCCAAGGGTCTAACCAAGACTCTTGGCGTCAAGGTCAAGGGAACCAAGGTCGGAACTTTTACAAGGATAAAAATTACAACCAAGGCTAGTACAGAGACAATGGAGACTTGAAGAAGTGCGAGGAGTATAAGAATGATAGAATCGGTCTGTATATTCCTCCAAGGACCGTGAGCTAGAGTCTAGTGGTTCAAGGATTGAAAACATGTTGTCCAAGGTACTTAAGTAGATGGAGACAAAGATAGCCATTTTAAGGAGCTCCACGCTGATATTTCTAGTATGAACCAAAAGGTGGAATCACATGTTGTGGCCATTAAATAGATTGATCAGTAGCTAAGTCAGATATCTATTGCAATGAATCAGAGGAAGAAAGGCACACTTCCCAGTAACATAGTGTAAATCTGAAAAATGACAATCATTGCATGGTGATCACTACTAGGAGTGGGAAGGGGACAGTTGATCCTCCTAGGCCGATTGTGATTGATGAAACAGAAGAGCCCATATCGATTAATGATGATACGATAGAAGATTCTAAGGATCCAACTTTGGTTGGAGATTCAGTGGTAAAGATGGCTCATAGTAATGCAAAGGAGCATGGATCTGGCAATGAGAAGGAGAAGGAGACACAACAAAAGTTCACCCCGATCCGTAGACCTCCTCCTCCTTTTCCACAGCAGTTGAAGAAAAAGGTTGAAGATGGGAAGTATCACAATTTCATCTCCATGTTGAAGCAATTGTCCATGAACATTGTTCGTACCCAACTACATGCAAGTGCACGTGGTCGTACAAGTAGTAAAGTGGCTTTATTTCAAGCCAAGTATCGATCCCACAGGGACTGTAATATGGTAGTAATTATCCTAATTGTTA